>JBBPCS010000917.1:13845288-13873259 GCA_037974645.1 Hollardia meadi | reverse complement strand
CAGGGTTTCCCACTAGAACATTGTACTGTAGCCATGATCAATGTCATTCACTTCATCTGTCAGTGGTTTTAATGTTGCGGCTGACCAGTGTATACCAACAGTATAAATCTGGGGAGTCAGATTATGATTTCTATAATGTTTATTTTGTTAAATTTCTTTAACCTGAAGACAAAAATGGACTTCACAAGAATGCAGTTACTTAATATGCTCAGGACAAACTCATAGGATTTAGAAAGCAGAAATAATAGATGTATATGTGTAATAAGCCTATAGGTTGGAGATGGGAACAGTGTCTTCTTTTAAAAACTGATTTTCAGTTATGTCTTAAGAAACGGCAAGACAGATATTATCTTAACTAGCAGCAGCATCAGAACTAGAACTACTGTATAAACATTGTCTAATATACCCTGAATCCAAACACTGTTCATCCTGCTCAAGTCACGCTGCAACAAACACTACTACTCTGTGTTGATTTGACGTCACAACACCTGTGGCTGGCAGACACACAAAGCGATGTGTGTCAGAGGGGAGTCAAGTTTTTCCCCACCAATGTTGACGGGTATATCATAATTACAGTATTTTTACAATAACTTCAAAATCCCACAGTTTCAGGGTTTCAAGGCTGCCTGATTATCATTGTATGTTTACTATGACAATAGTGTATTATGGACACCAGGACCTGACATAAATGATACAATCACATCTCTGTTGGTATTTTGTGAGCCACTTTCACCACTTTTCAGTCAACTAGATGAATCCATGGTTGTATTGGGAACCAATTCATATACACTGTCAGTTCTGGGTGCAAAGCAGTCTGTTAGTCTGGTAGATATTTTGCCCTTTGTTTTATTATTATTATTATTATTGGAACCTTTTAACATTGTTCCATCAAACTTGAACAACATTTTTTTTTTACAGACCTTACTTTGTACATGCGGACATTGTCATGTTGAAACAGGAAAGGGCCTTGCCCAAACTGTTGCCACAAAGTTGGAAGCACACTATTGTCTAAAATATTATTGTATACGGCCATGGTTCCCAACATTTTTCTGTAATATACCCACACAGCTCTGTCAGATAAACCAAAATACCCCTCCATTAACACGACCCATCATTTCAATTGCTTTTAAATTAGATGTAATAAAGTTTTTCATACAGTTGAACTGTAAATGTTCAGATCAGTTTGGTCAAGTTTGCATTCACTCTACTACGGCTTGGGAGGTGCACAAACTGGACATTTCAGCCATGTATCCATTACTTTTAGCAACTTGAATAATTTATCCATTTTAGATAACAATCGTTAGCATGTATCAATTACTTTTAGCTATTGATTTAACCATTCAAGCCATTAAATGGTTGAAATACAGTAAGTAGATAATCAGCTACAATTTAGTCGTTACTTTTAGCTAATTTTTTCAACCATTTTCCTGTTTATTTGTTTTGTTTTATCTCTAGATTTCTCTGCTTGCTTGCTACAAGTGTCACAGCTGACTCAGTAAGTGGATATACACAAATTAGTTGAGCTTCTCTCCAGTCTTACCAAGTACCCCTTGGCAAATGCAGAAGTGGTATAGGCTTAATTGGAACTAAGGGAAATCTGGTTATTGTGGAAAATATCCATAAATGTTTGGTCATAAGTCACACATAAATTGTTTGGATGTCTATATCTCCACACATCTCCTTTGCTGTGAAAGTTTTGAAACATTAAAACATAGAAATAGAATAGGATTTATATTCTGGGGCAGCAAAATGCTACATGAATGTATTTGGAGGAAATGCACTTTAGACTTTAGACTGAAACTTCTTTCCAAGTTTATATGCACACTCATCCACTTTGAATTGCACCCACTCCTAATGCAGGATTTCCTCCTCTGGTTTGTGCCACCAGCCAGATGTTCATAGTAATAACTGCAACAGTGGCTTAATTACAGGGGCCTCCTCACTTAAGGTCACACAACAGCTAGCAAATCAGCAACAAACAACCACATAATGGCCCTCATCCTGCTCGCCATCCTATCATCCCCAGCTCTGGGGGGTTCATTACCCATGCTGCTTCAGGGTCCCCTTCCTTTCCCAGTGTTTACTGCATTCCTCCCATACTTCAGCTTTACTTGCATGGGAAGCTCCAGACCATGCAAGGATATCTGTGTGTCTGTGTGCGTATGTGGGACTGAAACAGCTGTCGAGGAGCCAGAGGTCTTGCCTGAACTTGTACACCTCGACTCATTTCCTGATGTGTGGTTGCTGTTTTGTTGGGGGTGGGGGGTTGTTGCTGGGATGTTATTAGGCTGAGGGAGGCCATGCAGCGCCGGAATGCAGCAAACTCAGACCTCATTCTCTACTACCACGCAGAGTTTGTTGTGCTTTGTTCTGACTCTCAATATAGGCACCTACTTGTCTTAATATAATTACTGGGTTTCACAGTTAATTCCACATTTCCATTCGAGCTGTGGTGGTACCAATAGAACCACCATTCTGTCCTGTTTTTCGTTGCCCTTCTGTTGAGTGGCAGTGCGAAACAGTGAAAACACTGCAACCAGAGTCGTTTTGGCGTCAACGCTGTGATGCAGGATTTCCCAACATTCTCTTTTCAGCAGTGTTTTTCCTTGCTGCCTGCAGCCTTTTCTCAAACAAAGCTTGTCATCTTGTTGTAATAAACAGCCACATACCGAGAAGAAAGATGTCCTCCATTTTTTTCTTGTGTTCCTTTGTTTGCTGGGTTGCATTGGATATGATGTTACACTACTGACTTGGTTGAGGTGACCATCCAGTAACAACCCTGCCCACATGTAACATTATTGTTGGCAGTAGCAATGCCAAACAGAGCTATGGTTTAGGTATGGGTTTCAAGGGTATTATATGCAAATTGTTTGGTGGAAATGCCAGTTTGAGCTGGTGAACAGTACCTACTTTGTAAACAGCAACTTATTTCAAATGTACAAATGTGACTGGGTTACTTTAAAAAAGTACAGATGATTAGACACCTCAAGATAGAAGAGTGATTATATTGTTTTACACAGCTCAAGCTTCCAGAAGGCTTTATTATATATTACTTTTACATAGAAAAACACGTAAAAAGAGGAGTCTCTGACCTCAAAAAACAATAAACATTATCACAATGGGCGTAATTTGACTTCTTCCTCATGTTGTTTTAGATCCAATTAGTTTTCTTCTAACGTGTAGCAATAAAACATAAACAGGAAGTCATAAAAACACTGAAAGACAAAGGACAATGATCAAAAAAAATAAAAACAGGGAGGATGTTGTGGTGCCGTGTTTAATTTTGCTGGACGTTTTTCAGACTAATTCAATTACATCACACTGTGGTTGAGGTCAGAAGACACCGAGTGTTGCTCTGTCTACCTTGTTTGTGCTGCAGTTTGGATTACAGTGACACAATGACCCTTTGTGTTGGTGAACACTTAAGAGTGGACACAACCCTATTGTCTGGCTGCAACCCATCAGAATGTGCACATTTCCACTTGGTGTCTCAGTAGCAGTAGCTGTATTTGTTGATTTGATGCAGAAGGCAGAAACCCAGTGTACTCAAAGTGGCATTATCACAGGAAGTCAAGAACACTCTTTCAGATAAACACTAGAGCAAGATAGAGTAAGTACATGATAAAGTCTTTAAGAAATGATTTGTGTGTAGACCGTGTGTCTGTATGTACTTCCTCCTCTTTTTGACCAATGCTCATGCTAACGGAATTCTCAAATAAATGCTGGTATACAAATAAGAGTGGCAAATACAAATGAACTCGTTAGGCTGTACTTTCGATGAAACAGAATACTTCCTGCAGATGTTTTACATGAGCTGCTGGAAGACTTTTAATGTGAAACCATCAGCGACTAATCAGTGAGTGAGGACGGTATTTGAAATGAAAACAAAACCCAGGGCAACAGATCGAGCAGGATATGATAATGTTTGTTGTACTTGTTTCAGATGAAGCAGTGGGAATGTAAATTATCCCGAATGTGTCAGGAATTAATAGCAAATTAAAATGGGAGTAGATCAGAAAACAGAGTGTCTTTACAAAAATATGATAGAATTGTAAGCTAATTGTGATATAATTAAGAATAACAGCCTGTCTCCAATAGGAGCCTTGTTATTGCTGCTTTTGAAGTAAATATTTCAGAATTTACATGTCCTTATATTGAACTGAATTCAAGTCATTGTTTCCTGTTTCCAAATCCAGTTTTTAAATATCAAAAACCAGAAGCAGCCAGTGAGGGTCCATGGGCCTCTACAGCAAGTGTGTGCACGTCCAGTGTCTTGTTTTGACGGTCGCCTGCACATTGAATCCACTTTCAGACGTCAAGAAATGTCTGTACAGCTGTTTGGAAATTGAAACACTCGCCCTCCCTTCCCAGTGGCCTGACAAGGAATGTCAGAGATGTTTTGCAAAGAGAAACAAAGTGGATCCATGAGAGAAACAGCCTTTTTTTGGACAAACTCCAAACAATAGATTATCACCCATTTTCGCTCCCTGACAAACCTTTCCCCTCTTCCTCTGTTTGTGTTTTGCTCTGTCTTTCTCATCGTCCTCTTGACTCACAAAATTTGATAGAAATACCACCAATCAGAGGTGTGAAGAGCACTAGAATATTATATTCAAGAAAGTACAAGTACACAAAAAACGACTTAATTACAGTAACGTGTACATGTAATTCATTACTTCCACCCCTGCCGCCAATAGCACACACACACACACGCTCTCTCTTTCACAGCTCAGCATTGCGAAACTCTCTCCATCCCCTCCCCATTAGTGTTTCCTGTTTTCTTCATGCTTGTTCTCGTCTGTTTGTTTGCGGACCGGCTCTCAAAGGACGTCCTTCAGTCTGACGCTTCCTGTTTTCACTGGACCACAGAAGTCGAAAGTGCAGGGCAGCAGGAATTTCTGTCCACTTTATCCAGCAGCAAAACCACCTTGACTTTTCCATTACCTGCTCTCGGAAAACACAACAGTGGATAATTAGTGGTGGCGGCAGTGCAAAGACATAGCTTGAAACTTGCAATCTGCAAGATTTTGATGTAAAAATGGAGTCGTCTTGTTGCTGCAAATCCTGATTATTGGCTGCAATGAAAAGGAGCGTCCCATCCAAACAGAGGCAACAAATTCACCACCTCCAACACAATCCACATAAAGAAAACAGTTATGCCTAAAACATTGAATTTAAGAATTTTAGTAACAAGTAAAAATTTCCATCTAATTTTATTACATAAGTTCAAAGTAAACAGTCCCATTTGATATGTTTTTCTATCATATTGAGTCACTGTGTATAACTTAAATAACTTGTGTTATTTATTAAAGGAGACTGAATAACTAATTTGAAATGCATTACTTTAATGTTTGTACAATACTTAAAACATGAACACATTATGTTTCTCCTTAACTTTGTATGTAACAATTGAATAACAAGGATGATGTATAGGTTTGCATTAATTTAAATCACACTAAGTTATTTTAAATATTCTCACTGATTCAACATGATTTAAAAATAAAAAATTAAATGTTACCATAAATGTGACCCTTTACATTGAATTTATCTAATCAAATTAGATGGAAATTTTCGTCAGCTATTCAGACACAATTATTTTTTGAGTGCAAGAGGACAAGTGGAGCCTTTTTTTTCTCTTTTTTTTGTTACCTTTTGAAAGAGGCCAGTTACATAAACACTGGCCTTTGCGTAACTGGCACCTGTTTATACTGACACAGAATTAAAATGTTTGGGCAATTTCACTCCTCAAAGGTTGCAAACATACTGATGATATTATGTCATTCAGAAAGATCACTATTCACATTGTAAACATCCAGGATTGTTTTTTCAATAAAGCCCACTGCCCGCAACAGTAGATGCGCTCTTGTTACCAAAACAAACTGCATCTGGGCACCAGCTGACTTTACTTTTGGACAACAGCCAGTGTTGTGGGATTAAATTGGCATTAACCTGGAATATGTGTGATACTGTTATAAACACAGTTGGACAGACATTTCACCTTATCATTAATTCAGAAAGTATTTTGGGATGTTTTTTCTATGGTGTTTTGAATCTAATTTCTGATAAACATACAATTGACTGTGTGATATGTAGCTTATAGCCATTTCCATGGCACAACAACATGTCTCCATTAAATCAGTTCCAAAGTCAGTTTAATCACCACAATCGCTTAACATTCTTTTAAGGAACAATAATCTGCATTAATGTGCACTATCAATGATTTTCAAGTATTTTGGTTGGAAACGGAGGTACTGATAAATGCTGTTGATGTTGATGAAATGATGTTAAGCTGACCTGAATGCACCGGTAAAAACTCCAGACCAAGCAACCAAGGTACCTTTCTTAATAAAATTACAACAGAAAGTCCAAGTAATGCTAATCAATGTACTGCAAACAGCGATTTTAGCATATACATGATACTGTAGCTACTGTGTTTAACCTAACGTGTAAAATGTTTGACCTAAAACAGATTATATTCATGGTACTCTTATTATAAATCATGTATGGCTCAGAGCGCATCTTGCAAGGTAAACATTTCTTTCTCAAGAAAACATTTAAAGCTGTGCAAAAAAAACAAACAAGCAGCCTCCGAAAACAACACCGCTGATTGTGACACGATGAGCGCTAAACATGCCCGAAAGCTGCAGAGTGAGTGTAGATGTGGAAACAGAGTGACAGACAGAACTGGGCCAAAGGCAGAGGGAAGTGGACACCCAATGAAGGGGAAATCCTCTCTGTGGGTCACACACATGTAGCACTACACACAGACACACACACACTGCATATGAGCGTGACACTTGAAGCTAACACACACAATGAAGTTGACCGGGCCTTCTAGACAATCCCCAGCCCCTCTCTCCTGTTGTAACACACACACACACCCACTCATAGATACTGAAGCAGGACAGCAGTGAGGTGATGCAGAGCGGAGACAGAGTGATGGAGCTGTTGATAACACTGGAGCCGCCATTGTCTTCAGAGAGCTCAGCCCGGGGTGTGTGTCTGTGTGTAAGTCACGAAAGAGCTGGAGGGAACCTCCCTGGAAATCAAAGTGCGCTTGTGTGTTTGCACGCTTTTCAGTTTCTATGTAACAACTATAGATAAAAAAAATATGCTCATGTTCTCACATTAATACTTTTTTAAATTCATTTATTATGTGTTTTAAAACAAATACTTGGGTACAGGACATACTAATGAAAATATTTAAATAATGTGAACATGGTGTCGTAGAAATTATTCAGAAGATACTTAACAGATTTTGGACATCAGCCCTTTTTACACAGCCTGTTCAAGAAGGAAATGTTGCGCAGTTATTCAACCTCACCGTTCTCAATGAAAGGTGTGAATATAGAATGGGGGATCGTTGTTCACTCTCTGAGCCTACAGCAGAGGTCATAACAGAATCGAATCGACATCTGTGCTCTGGCAGGATCGGACAGGTGTGACATGTTGATAACTGTTATGTGCGCAACCCACCACTGGGGATTTAATTAGCAGCTCAAAGGAGAGCAACAGCAACTGATGTCTGCAGACAACTTCAGGTCCGGGTGCTCCTTACCCCCCCAACAGAGGACGGGATCAACCGCCATGTAACAGTGATGGTAAATGATTGATAATGCCATGTTATGCCACTATTATTGGTTAGAATGCACTTCCTAACGCGTTTGTTATGTCACATTAGACGCAGACACTGTTGGGTTACACGTCACACCTCTGTTTCTTTCACACACTGGAGCAGTGGTGGAAATAAATTCAGAACATTTACTCAAGTACTGTACTGTAAGTAGAATTTTGAGGTACCTGTACTTCATTAAGTATTTCCATTTCTTGCTACAGTTGACTTCTACTTCACTACAATTTAGGAGCAAATATTGTTCTTTTTAATCCACTACATTTAGTTGATTTGTGTGTGTGTGTGTGTGTGAGAGAGAGAGAGAGAATGTAAGAACGGGACAAGTTTGCACAACACAGGAAATGTGTGCCTACCAGCCTGTCTCTCTGCATGTGTGTGTTTGTGTCTGCATGTGTGCGTCACCCTGTCACCCTGTGCTCCCCAGCCCCTGAGGTAATGGAGGTGTAAATGGACCTATGATTAACACATGAATAGTCTTTGGTTGGGTGGTGGAGACGGCAGCTGACAGAGCAGCAGAGACGAGATCTCACCGCGGGCTGAATCTCCACTAATGCAACAAAACAATAAAGTTTTGAACCAAATGCAACCAGTTTGGGAGGAGTGGGGTTGCTTGGATGCAATCGTGACCTGCGGTGAACTTGGTCGTATCATGTATCATGTAGTCTTTTGACATCTATAGCACACTTCATGTCATACACCCGCCATTTTTAGTTCAACTGTGGCAGGATTAGGGACATACTCGTTTCCATTGGATTGAAGCTCTTTGTTAAGCTTACCTGCATTTTGACCTTATGAACTTCCAGTTCTGGTTCCTCATTTTTTTGATCTGTTCAAACATACAGCACCCCGATCATAAATTACAAAGGACAACACGACACCTTGTTGTTTTGTCTTATGCAACAATTAGGTCTCAAATAAACGTCACATTTTCAATCTTTCTTCAAGCTATCAACTATACAGGCAAGACTTGACCTGTAAAATATTTTATGTAAAAATCCATTTCTAAGCAACCTTAATCCAAATCTTTCTGTAACCAAGTCAGCTCCCCAAAAAACCCACAGCCTTTGTCACTGTGGCACTAAAAGCCAGAAGACGGTGTTTCCAAGAGAACAGCATGTGCAGAATGAGTTGTCATTCAAGTATTGCGTGCTGTTCACCTGTGAGTGTTTGTGTGGGTGTTGCTCTGGCGAGCGTTCTTGCCCCAGTACAGATAGAATCTGTGTGATAAGAGCAGGAAGCTTGTTGGAAGGTTGTTATCTGTGAGCAGGAGCCGTGCAGCTCCTCCTGTTTAGTCTCTGCTCATCTCAATCTCTGCTGCAGCTTAAGACCTTGCAAGGAATCCTTCTTAATCAGGAACGTCTCCTTGTCTTCACGCTGTGGGGCCTTTCTGCTTTTTCACGTCAAGTGGCATTGTTTTAGCTTTTTGCCCTGTGTTGCGTTTTGCATCCCTTTAGTTTATTACGTTTATTTATATAAGGGACCATGCACAAAATACATTAGTCTTAAAGATGAGAAAATATGCTTTACACCAGATTTAGCCATCTCATTTTCTAAGTTCTGTAGTCTGTAAACCCTGGGCAGGTTTAAAAAAAAAAAAAAAACTTCAAATAAACCTACAACATTAATACCCATTAGGTTTATACGCACATGCACACACACACACACACACACACACACTCTACATATTGAAATAAAAACATAAAAATATGTTGTAAAAATGTAAAATTAGTGCCGACAAGACTGATTACTTGAAATCCATTTTTCCTGCAGGTTTTCAGATCGATGGGGAGCTTATTTCATTTCACAGCAGAGCTGAGCAAAGCTCTTTTTGACAAAAGAAAATTTAGTCATTTAAGTGTGTGACCCGTATAAAGACTGAGGCCTTTTACAATCTGGTGGACAATATGTTCCTAAACTATCTAAAACATATATATTTGTGGCCAACACAGCGTATATGCTGATAATGATATGTCTTTGATAAGCTAAAATTGGTTGACAATATTTGCCGTGCCAATTTATCTTTTCAGGAAAAGTGGTGCATCCATGATGAAGGGAAGCGATGAAACTGTACAGGCTCTTCTCAATTTTCCTTTGCAGGGTAAAAATAAGTCTATGCGGTAACTTTTTGCAGGACAGCTTGAGCTGGCAGAGAGAGGCAGAGTTGTCTGAACTTTAACTTCGGGAAGATTTTTTTTTCTTAAGAACGTGGTCAAACTGTACAGATGTTGTTTACAGCTGGCGAGATCTGAACACATGCTATAATCACCTCCAGATGTGGTTCGGCGGATCTGACGGCATTCGGAATGCAATGTTTCCGCATGCAATTACACCTGCATTGACATGTTTTTCTCCCCTATCCAGATAATCTACATAACAGGTATAAACGGAGTATAAAAGAACTTCACGGTGAGATACTTGCATAACATTTAGGGAATCTAAACAACCGAGTTTACCATTATCTTTTGCACCGCTCCCACTGAATACCCAGTTCTTCTTTCCAGCACAAACACAAACACTTCCTGTGCATCATGTGCTAACTTAAGGATTTTGCAACGCAGTCATGTATGCAGACACTCTCTCATTGTCTTCCTCTGTCTAACTCTCTGTCGTTCTCACACAATAAATTCCACAATAAGTCATACTCACTTCCTGAATATGTGTCATGTGCGCACATTATCACACACACATACACACAGACAGTCTAGCTCCAGACCTGATTAGTGCATGTTGTGAGTCTTTGTTTGAGGACAAAGGATTTCCCCGTCTGAGACGAGCAGCCGGTGGCGAAGAAACAAGGAGAAGATTAGCTGCTGAATGAGAAGAGAGGGTGGGGTTGGAGGGGGTGGTGTGGGGGACAGATTGGAAAAGATGGAGGTTAAGAGTATGTAACCGATTCGGCTCCTGGATTCACAACCGTCCGTCTGATTTGAGTTTGAACTACAAAAGGCCGACAGTGCTTACCTTCACGAAACAGGTGTATTAGGGTCTGATATTTAATGTTACAGACATTTAATTCTGCTTGACCTGTGTAGTTTTAAAGAAGAGCAGAGAGAGCACACAAGAACTGAAATGTTTTTGATGCCATGAATATACAGGTGCAGACTGGAGTCTGTGAACCAGTAGGTGGTGACCAGAATTAATGGAGGAACGGCTCTGACCTTTAAACTCCCTGCTTTTGGTCATCTCACTCGTCTTCAATCATTTAGTCGATCATTAAGGCAGTCATGGAAATGTGAGCCATCGGAAATGACTGGAAATGAAAAGGCGAAATTTTCAAGAAACTGAGGCTGTAACATTTTGATAGTAATTTGTTTTGGACCCAAGAGCAGGCACGGGCTGACTGGTTTAAAGGGGTTTTATTGAAGTTGTTTAGAGTTGAGGTGGATGGCTGGGCGCGACGACGGGCTGTGGTGAGGCAGTGGCAGACAGGTGGTACAGGAGGAGCAAGAGTCAATAAACACACTAGAAGCAAAATACAACACTGGAAATAGAAGTTGAGTGAAAACAATGAGCGGCCAGAAAGTTGTTACCACAGTGACAAGGGGCACAAACAAGTGGCTAGAAATCCAGGGTATATATGCAGAGGCTGACGAGCATGATTGAAGGCAGGTGCGGATGATCAGGCAGGTGAGGAGTGGCGGGAAGCCGCACCCACAGAGACACACACAGACAAGGGGAGGGGAGAACACAAGAAAAAAGACAGAAGACAAAGAAAAACACTAAGTCATGGCCGGAGCCCTGACAGAGGCATTACAGGAGAAAAGCAACACTTTTTGTTCTCCCCTCTGACTCACCTGTCACAAGTTCAGGTGTCACACATGTTTTTGCAATACAATATGGGAAAGACAAAAAATAAAGACCAGCAACACAACTAACTGGACATGAGATCCAGTATGTCTGTAGGGCTGTAGGAAGTAAATAGAGGGGAACAAAGAGCGGACGAAAGTCAGGGGTTTTCCGTGAGTACGATACAAAACAAGGCAGCAGTAAACATGTCATCAGATGAGACCAGACAAATAAATGATTTGGTAAACCTGATGGTGGGTGTAAATTTCTAAACAAGTCAAGTTGTGAGATGTGGGCTGCGTCCCAAAATTCCATACTAACATGCTATCTAGCTAAAACAGAATGTGAGAAACCAATAGTGCGTGAAATGCGTACTACTTCCAGGGAAACATTACAGTATGATAGCAGTGGACACGATCCAGGCAAAAGTATCCCACAATGCAATGCAGTAGTGACAACAACAACAACAACATAACAGTAAGTTGGAGGACAGCAACCAAGGCAGCTCTGATTTAACATCAATAACGCTTCAATAAGTATAAGGTTTCACTTTTCTAGGCGTAATATATATATATATATATATATTTTAAAATTAGTTCATCGTTGGACCAGGTTACCACGGTTACGCCTCATCATTTATATTGTAGCGGCGTCAGCGTAGCTAACAACACAGTCATGGTCTCTTTTGTTCACACAAGGGAAGGTAAATTTAAAAATGTATCATTGGTTTTTTTTATTTTGGCCAAAAAAACATCAATTTTATCATCCAAAACTGCTTTGTGAACACATTCTGCTTTTGTTTTAAAATCAGCATTAACGAGCCGCGTTCCAGTCGTCTTACCACGATGTTGTCTGTCGCGCTCAAATTTGTTGTTCGGCAACCAAAAGGCATGAATGAAGAATAAATTTGTACTGTAATGGCGTTTCAGTGTGGACGCCAACTTTCTGAAAACGACCTGAAAATGCTTAAGAGGATGCAAGTCGTTCTCATGCATGAGCTGTGTTTTCAGATTCATGTGGACTCATTGTGACACTTAACACGTCCATCAGGCTGGTCAGAGAGAGTTTGAAGTTGAGTGACATGTAGCATTTCCACGCATTTAATCGCAGACAAGATGGTTTCTGATATATTTAATGTTCACGATGGGGACAAAGAGGGGCGAAAATGAAACAGACAGGGTGAGAGAGGACGGGAAAGATGGGGCCAAGGGCAAAAAAAAAAAAAAGGAGACAGAATAATAGGGTGAGCAGCAGGGAGGAGGAGGTAGTGAGGGAGGGGGGTATTCGCTGGTGAAAGACAGCTGAATTCATTTGAAGGTGAATAGAAACAGCTTGGCTCCATTCAGAGGGACTTCTGTCATTCTGAGGGGAGGGCCTTAGGGTTAGTTAATGCCGGGGCCGCTACACGCTTCATATGCTAACACACCACAGAGACACTGGCAGGGACGCAACACACACACACACACACACACAGACATGCAGATAATAAGTGATGAGACAGGCTGCTGCTGGGTGAGACGGAGTCGTCCGCTATTAGTATGTGTTTGTGGGTTTGAAAGGCAGGTATATTTGTATTTGCTAGAAAGCCTAATATGTTTCTGTGGGTTTCTCCATGATTCCCAACATGACACATGGTATTTCATTACATTAACAAAACTCTGGTTTACACCTGTATGGTGCAGCACTATTATGAGAGAAGTTCCTTCCTGATGACAGCTACATAAAAACACAACTGCCGCAATAATCTGTTTGCAGTTAAATGACTTGTTTAACCTCAGCTTTGCTTTTATTCAGTTGACAGAGTTTTTGGCTCAAAAGCCAATCAAAAATGAATCTGTGAGGCCTCAGGCATTGAGTTTTCTCATTCATTTTGAACGTGGCTAGTGCGTTCAGGCTGCAGTGGTCTTGGCCGCAGGGTTTGCAAAGAAAATGCAGTGGCTCCGTGGCGAAATGTTGAAACGGAATCGCTTTTTTCAGAAACGCAACCTGACGTCATGCTGCAGTGGCCAATCACTTAAGCCAGCGATCAGACCAGCTGGTGATCAGTATTGTTGTTCATGCCATCTTATAAGCGCTCGTTGATACATCTTCTGTGCTCAGGTGCAACAGATACTGTCAGAGATTCTGCAAATTGCTCCGAGCAACAACTCTCCAGGCGAAGGTCACGAAGCAAATGATAATACTCTCCCAGTTGTGTCCTCCCACACCTCCCACATTAGCACAACCCTGTGCTAATGGCTACAACATATTTTCTTGGCATGAAAATGCAAAAGTTTTAAGATGGTGCATATCAGTGTTTCAGTTTCAGTTTGTGAAGACGTAACAAATGATACTGTGCAAGAAAAAGAAACAGGGTTTTGTCCTCACGTGCTGATGTACCCTGCTGAAAACTTAGCTTAACGTCTGTTTGGCCACTTATTGTATTGGTCTGGACGACTGGCCTATAGTGCACAGACTCTAAACAAAGTCTCTTCACTTTGTGCCACCTTCTATTTCTACAGATCTAAGAGGAAACTACTGTCCTTTTCATGCCACTACGTTCACCAGACACCTGCAGTCATTCTGCTGATGAAGATGTTACTTGCAAAACTAAAATATAGTAGATGTTGTTTCATTCACCAGAACAAAAGCATCCATCCATCCATTATCTATCACCGCTTATATGCAGGGTCGCGGGGGGCTGGAGCCTATCCGAGCTGACAACGGGCGAGAGGCGGGGTACACCGAGGACAGATCGCCAGTGCATCACAGCGCTGACATGTAGAGACAAACAACCACATACACTCACATTCACACCTACGGGCAAGTTAGAGTCACAGATTAACCTAACTTGCATGTCTTTGGACTGTGGGAGGAAGCCAGAGTACCCGGAGGGAACCCAAAACAGGCACAGGGAGAACATGCAAACTCCACACAGAAAGGCCCCGGCCCGGCCAGGAAACGAACCCTGCACTGCACCACTGTGCCGCCCAGAACAAAAACAGTTGAACCTAATTTTTTGTAGTTACATTAGCTTAGAACACTCAACCAACATTGATGCAAATTGTAAATACTAGAATGGAAAAGAAAAAAACTTTATTGTCATTGTACAATGAAATTAAGTATGCTGCTCTGTACTCAATGCTGTTAAAAACAATAAATAGGTAAAAAAAATAAAAAATACACACACAATCAACGACGAAATAGATAAATACCAATAAAATACCAGTAAGGTAACAAACATTAACAGTACTCACCAGTAACAAATAGTGCAACAACTCAGGTGTGCAAAGCAACAACAACAACAGTATACAGACATGTAAATGTAATGACTTTACATATAAATAAACCATCAACCACCCAATAAATGGCCTCCACTGAGGTTCTGTCTCTAAACAGGTGTAAAGTAAAAGTCTGTAATGACGAATCTGCACAGCGTGTTTCGGAGGATGTTGTCAGTCTCCCTGCACACTAATACCACTGAGCTGTTGGTTTTCTGAGGTGTGGGACCGACAGGATGCAGCAGAAAGGAATAAGGCCGCTCCCAAAACACGTCTCTATCTGGACACAAACAAGAGCACAAGAGGTTCTAAACCCAAACCACGCTCAGTCATCCCAGTGCATGGGATAATGTTTACAGGAAGCTACTATATGGAATTTTAATTTGCTGTCGTGTTTCACCGTTTGGTCTACTGTGTAAAGCAAACCACATATAACTCCTTCAGAAAGTTGGTATAATAAAAACCCACTGCTTTGCGTTCATTATTTTGTAAAACAAAACATTATTTATGAAGCATATTTAGTGCAGCACTTTTGTTCACAGTCATATGTGCACTTCAGTTTTTACAGGAACATTATCCTAATAGATCCACATGGACCTTTCAAGCGCTGGACTAAATTACAAATTTGAGTCATTTACTCGAGTATTTTCATTTTGTGCCATTTTCTACTTTTCTTCAATATTTCAGGGTTAAATATATTTTATTCTACTTCTTTTTTCCAGGCAGCACACATGCCAGATTATCATGTTAGTATAAAAATAGATAATAAACTCATTAAAATGCATTTAAAATATATATATATTGTAGCATTATTCGAGTATTTTCCATCATCTATAATGTAGCACCTGCTGTAGCCAGCTCTAACTTCGGCTGCTCTTATCTGATGAAGATGTTTGGTTGTCCTGCAGTCTGAAGCTAATTAGACCCCCTGAGTCTGGACAAGCATATTAAATCAACAGGTCATCAATTAAAAGACTCTGTGTGCGTTTACAGTCGGCCGCGAGGCGCGGATGACCGGTGGAAATGCTCCTTTTGTTTACTGTGCTAATGCGTTTAGTTTGGGCGTGGAGGCCATTAACGATCCGATGGGAAGCAATCAGCGGCCCTGATACGTGCCGACGCTTCGTGTCTGTCCTGCGTTAAAAGGGCGTGAAGGACACGAAGATCCGGGTGAGTGATGAGCAATGATCCCGACGCTTCCGGCGCCACAGTGAACTCCACTGACAATTGCTCTGTTTATGTGTCCAAAATGGACTATAGAAATCCAAGAATATTATTGAACACCTATAGAACAGCCTATTCCAGTGGAAAAAAACCCCCCGCTGCATTTAGGATAGCATTTCTGCAGTACATCAGTACTGTAGTGATTCTGGTTAGTTTGAGAAAGAGAGGGTGACGCATGGATATACCACCACCCACACAAACGACCCCATCAGCCCAGTGAAGGCCGCACAGACAGAAATAGCTCCGGTGCTTTTGTGTGTGTCACAGAGCAGTATTATTCAACTGTGTTTATTTTCAGATGATTTCAACGAAAAGGTGCACAGACACACTTACAGTCTGCACCGCACACAGGGGACATAAAGTAAAAAAAACCTCATTAGCGTCTTGATACTATAATTAGTTATGATATCCCTATAGAAACTGGTGGATTTGTATAAACATCTGGAGTGTGAATATGATTTCAAAATGAGCATGGATTTTGGTTTTTGCTCAGAGAACGGATAGTTCTGATAGCGACCACATCCACGTGTCTCGCAACTACCTAAAAATATTGGAACAAACGACAAGAAGGCACAATGAGTATAAGGAAGACTGGGTTAAAAGAAGGCTGTGTGATTCAGAGACACTTTGAGCCAGAAAGTCTGGTTGAAGCTGAAGTGGTTGAAGACCTCTGACCCTCCACAATGGAGAAGACGGAAAAGAAAGTTTCTCCATCAGCAGGGTGTCCTCTTGAAAACCAAATGTCGGACTCGGTCGCCTTCATGCAAGTTTTTCCAGCGAGGAATCGGTCACATGTACAGTAACCAATTTTTTTTATTTCGTCAAAATCGGCAATAACTTTTATTAGCTGGTGTGATAATATTGTAAAAGAAAAAAAAAAGTTAAGAATTTCGCGCTGTGACGCATAAAAGTGTTCAAAAAGGTCTCAGACAAACAGAATAATAATAATAAAGTACATTATTATAGACCTGTACACCCTTATTTTATAGCCCTCTCGTTCCTCTCCTCTCTATGAGGGGCTACTCTCCCTCCCTCCCTCTCTCTCTTCCTTCCTCCCTTCTCCCTGCAGTTCTTCTGTTTGTTTGCACTCACTTGATCCGGAGCGGAAATTCCTCTCCGTTTTTGTGAATGACAAACTCATTAACAATTCATCAACACGGGCCGCTCCATCCGGCCCCCGTTTCCAAGGCGACCGCCGCTGGGGCTTCTCTGATTGGTCGGCCGACATAATGTATCCAATGAAGCGCCTCCCGTTTGTAGCCATTCAGCAACCTGGCGCCGCAGAGAGCACATCGAGCCAGAGCCTGCAGAGCGTCTATTCACACCGCAGACAGAGAAGGGGACAGTCGGCGTCCGCAGGCAGAAATACACGCGCGTCAGCCGCATAGATCGCATCTAGAGAAACCACTTACCCAGTCTTTTGTCTGGATCTCCAAACAGGAAGATAGAGGAGGAAGAGCGCTCGGAGCCGTGGAGTTACATAAGAGTAGAGGAAGCGTCAGGCTCGTCGCAAGGCCGGTGTGACTCATTGATAAATAACACTGGCTCTCCGGCCAGATGCATGAATGACTGCCAGTGCACCCGCAGTCGGGAAATCTGTGAGGGAGACGCGTTTCGTTTATCCGACTCGCCCCAAAGCGCACTGGACATTAATGGACATTCGGAGTGAGAATTTATCTAATTTTCTATTTTGACTGTATTTTTATTTTTTTTTACACCATTGCCATCAATCGCGCGTGTTGTTAAGGGCCCACGCAGCGGACTAAGAAGAAATCCCAGACAAATTTTTTGGGTTGCTTGCCTCTTTCCCGCTGCAGCCAGGAAGTCTCTCCAGCCCTCCAAACCTCGCTTCTTCAAAGATTTTTTTTTACTCCTGCCTATAAATGCTTGACAAGCTCAAGCCCGTCATCCAGCTCGACTCGGTAATGGCAATCAGCAAGACGGTGGGCTGGCTCCGGGAGCAGCTGGAGACGCGCAGGGACGGCCTGCTTGTCATGGACTGCCGGGCCCAGGAGCTCTACGAGTCGTCGCACGTCGAGACGGCCATCAACGTGGCCATACCGAGCCTCATGCTCCGCCGGCTAAAGAAGGGCAACCTGCCCGTGCGGTCGCTGCTCTCCGATGGAGAGGACCGGGAGAAATTCGTGCGGCGATGCAAGACGGACACCATCGTGCTGTACGACGAGTACAGCCGGGAGTGGAACGAGAATGTGGACGGGGGATCCGTGTTGGGTTTACTGCTGAGGCGGATGAAGGAGGAAGGCTATAAGGCCTATTATCTGGAGGGTGAGTGCTGTTCATTCACATTTAGGGCCCCGCGGCCGCCGCTGTTCATTCACTCCCGTAAATTATTCGGGGATGGAGGGAGGCGCTTTAGGCATTTGGTGTGAATTTTCTATTCATAACCAGTTGTTAATTCACTTGTTTACAGTTATAAATCTAGTAAAATTTCCGGAATGGTTAGACTATTTACTTTGTTGCCAAGACAAACAGAATGGTGTGAAACTAATCAAAGCAAATTGGCTCTCGGCCATTTGCAAGAATTTTCAGAGGAGAAAAATACCATGCAGCTGGATGAGTCGGAAATAGCCTATGTTAAGATTTATATTTTTTGCAGTGCAACACATGCGCGCGTGGAATTGTGTTCATTGTATTTCTGTCACATCTTCCAGGGGGCTTCAGTAAATTCCAGGCCGAGTATCCAGCTCTGTGCGAAACCAACCTGGACGGCTCCTCCAACAGCAGCTCCCCCACCGCCCAGGTGCTGGGCCTCGGCGGGCTGCGCATCAGCTCCGACTCCTCGGACATCGAGTCGGACATTGACCCGATCAGCGCCACAGACTCGGACGGCAGCCCTCTGTCCAACCCTCAGCCCTCCTTCCCGGTGGAGATCCTGCCGCACCTCTATCTTGGCTGCGCCAAAGACTCCACCAACCTGGACGTGCTGGAGGAGTACGGCATCAAGTACATCCTCAATGTGACTCCCAACCTGCCCAACCTCTTCGAGAACGCAGGGGAGTTTAAGTACAAGCAGATCCCCATCTCGGATCACTGGAGCCAGAACCTCTCTCAGTTCTTCCCCGAGGCCATCAGCTTCATTGGTAAGTAATCCTGCAGAGCTGCAAACTATTAACAATTTAAGCAAATTAGCCTAGGACTGCAAATAATGATTATTTTTCATGCATTTTTTAAGTCGATTATTTAAAGAAAAGTCTGCGAGTCTTCAAATTGCCTGCTTTGTCTGAGCGACAGTCCAAGACTCCAACATATTAATTTACAGCGACACAAAAAGGAGAAAAGCAGCAAATCCTCATATTTGAGAAGCAGGAACCAGCTTGTCTGTTGATTATTTGACGAATCATTGCACCACTCTGCCCTTAATTCCTCATTTGAAGACCTGAAGTGATTGTTTTGAATCCATACAGACAAAGTGAAGAGGCAGAACCAGATAGTCGGGGTCATAATCTTATTAATGTGATATGTGTTATCACTACCAGGAAGTTCTTATGTTCTTATTGTGCAATTGAGATTAGATGAGGTGTCCTTTGCTGTGATTTTATCAGTCAATCAGGCAGGGACATGCACAGCAGGCAGATTAAGGCCATTGTGTAGAGGCAGAGGAATACAAGTCTGCCTCTAATGGTGCACAGGCTAAAATGCACTGTGTACAAAGGATTTGACTTCAATGGAAGATGTCCTGGCCTATCTCTTGTCCCGGGGCTTGTGTAATTGCAGCACAAAGGGCGACGTTGAAACAGGAGAATGGGGAGAGGACAAGGGGCGGGGGGTAATTCGAGCACAACAGGAAGGAAGTGGCATTGAAAGTAATCTAGGACATGGCATTGGCCCCCTCCTTCCTCCCTCCACATTACAAAAGGAGCCATTTACAGGCCCTGTTGACATCCTGTTCGCCTTGACAGGGTGCCCTCATGACTCCTACGTTTACACGCCCAAATGGCACCATTGTCGGAGTAGCCCTAGCGAGCAGAAGAATGATTTAATAGACCGTAATAGTCAATTTCCCAGCCGGCTACTCTAGGCCAAAAAAACAAAACAAAAGAATGTCGGCTCTGTTTATGTGTGTTACTGCTGCAGCCCCTGTTTGTTGACTGACACGCCTGGGAGATAATAAGTTCCGCTGCTCTCCCCGCCTGGACCCGTTTCAACTTCCAACACAGCTTGTCACAGATGTTTATCACAAGTTTTGTTCTGTGTGTGTAGAGAGTCACTTTTCTTCACTTCTAGAAGGACTAACACATCTGAATTGTGCAAAACTTATACCTCCTAAACAGTTTCACCGAGGATCTGCCGCTTTTCTCTATCATTGTACAATTCATATTTTGGGATTTGAAGTGTTGTTTGGACAAAAAAAAGCAAAATGGACTTTTCTGACATTTTTACGAAACATTTACCCACCTGGCTGTAAAACTTAGAATTAGCTGGAATTAGCTTTAAGAGCTGTTTTTAAACCATGTGTTGCTCTAAATCTGGTCTTCACATATGTAAAAGGTCTATAACATTTGCATCGTCTTTCTTTTCCTACCAGATGAAGCTCGAGGCCAGAAGTGCGGCGTCCTGGTCCACTGCCTGGCCGGCATCAGTCGCTCAGTAACAGTAACGGTGGCCTACCTGATGCAGAAGCTCAACCTGTCCATGAACGACGCCTACGACATCGTCAAGATGAAAAAGTCCAACATTTCACCCAACTTCAACTTCATGGGCCAGCTCCTGGACTTTGAGCGCACGCTGAGCCTGAAGAGTCCATGCGACAACCGCATTTCTGCACCGAGCCAGCCGCTCTACTTCACCACCCCGACCAACCACAACGTCTTCCAGCTGGACCCCCTGCAGTCCACGTGAGGTCTGCTGTCACCACGCCTCTCGTTGCCGGAGGTTTCATGGGCCTCCTGTTGGAAACGTTGCAAAAAGCTTCTCTTTTTTCCGTCGTCTGCCGGGGTTCTGGGCTCTTGACGTTATTGATACAGCTGGTTTGAGGCGACTGCTGCTGAACGTGGTTACTGGAGCGCCAAAGCTGTCTGGCCAAGACGCAGCTGCTGTCGACTGAATGAGGGGAGACGGTGAAAGAGACAGAGACAGAAAAGATAGCCATTTAAAGCTTGCAGATACTTTGTTCAATCTTATGTCACTGTTGGACTCCTGAAGTCTTTTCTCTCTTTTTGTCATTGGGGCTGCGGAAACAGTTGTACGTTATGATTCAAAGCTCCTGGGCTGGTGTGCCAAAGACACATGATTGTTCAAACTGGACAGATCTCTAAATGAAACCCTTTTTAAAGTTTCTTTTGTCTTCTGTGAAGACTTGCCTGTGTGGGGGTCGGAGCACCCCAGCTTTAAATGGCACACTCTATACTGGACTCAATTTTACATTTGTGGAGTCTTTTCAAACATTTATACATTGTGTATATATATCTTAATATAAGAGACAATACAGTAAAAGCCTTGCTCTAGTATATACCCTTTGCAACAAGTGGGTACTGAAGATTCTTTGTTTCATATTCTACATTTATGTAAGCAAACATATTGCATTTTGATCAGTATGTTAAAGTTGATTATGCCAAAAATCAAGTAGGCTTTCTAAGACTTGTGCAAAATTGTGTACATGTGTAATATATTTGATAATCGCTTTATGTGTGACTACAGCCGACGGGCCTTGTTTTTGCACCCACCCTCTCACAAATCAAAGTCACCTTGGTTGTTTGCCTTACTTTTGCGCTCAGATGGTTTTTATTGTGCATTATCCTTCAGAGAAATTCAGCAATTATCTCAACTCGGCATCCCAGAGAATTATTCTTTATATTCCCGCACAAAAAAGGAGGAGTTTCATAGGAGTTTTTAAATTTGGCACCACATAAAAGATGCACCACCATTTGTTGTCTGGATCTCTGAAGACTAATGTGAATAATCCTGATGTGTGCAAAAGGGTTAAAAGTCTCTGACGTGTGGACAAAGTAGGAGGCTTTGTTCACTTCGCCTCTTCAGGGAAAACTCTGTGAAATGCAGTTTTTATTTGTCAAGAATAGAGGAAAAAGTGTTGTGTTGCCCCCTCCATAGAGAAGGCCTCTTTCCAGAGGAAGCCATCTTGGTAACCTCTGCCAACCCCCTCCACACTCCTCTCTTACGAATGTAAAGAAAAGATAAGTTATTAATAAATTGCTATTTTGTCTACACTTTGTACGCTCCATGTCTGTTTTTCCATTGACATACTTGTTGGTGTTTGGTCTGTGTCCACAGTAACACATTTATGTAAGCGTCTCCTCACCCGCAGTGTACAGTTGAGTGTTAACCAGCAGGCCGAGTCACGACAACAAAAACCGTCGCCATGAATCATGAGGCTGCTCACAAAGCTCGCACTATTCATTAACTACAGCACTCGACACATCGCCCACTTAAATTTCCAGTTCAGAATTAGCATGTCCTGTCACATGATGCTTGTGTAACTGAGCAGCGGTCACACTCTGTTCTGTGTGACAATCATTCACGAACTTCAGAATGCTACTGAGCAGGTACAAAGTGATTCCAGTCACGGCGTAAACAGTCTGACTGGTTTTTCCAGGTGCGGCTTTCGCTGCGAGGTCTTCAGGTTCACACAAACACACTGGCACTTCCTGAAGGCAGGGCTTCTGCATTGAGCCATCAAAGGGAGCCTTAAGTACCTAGATGTGGTGTTATTTGATAGTGAGCACAGCAGTGCGTACCTGTAAAGACCGGGAGGCCCAGGAGATGATCCTTACAGCGCAGGGGAGGGAGGAGGAGTGTTGTGTTCTCACGCCAGCAGCAACTTGCTTCACAGCTCAGCAGAGAACCCGCCTGGTCTGATCCAGCATTCCCGCACATGCTGATTAACACCAACAGCAGAGTGTGTGTGTGCGTGGGTGTGACTGGAGTGTGTTAATTCTCTGGAGTGTGATGAAGGGGACAGGCAAAGCATCTCTGCATCAAAGTTAATTAACAAATGGGCACCAACTGATTACAATAGGGCGGTCTGAGGACTGACTCTCATGCAGCTCCTTTTGTCTGCATGCCCGCAGACTGTATGTGCTTGTCCTGAAACTGAAATCGAGTGTTAGTCAACTCAAACAGCAGCTTCACTGTGATTAACCTCTAACAGTTGCCTTAATCTGCGAATATGTAACATAGATATAACAACTTCAGGATATAATCTAGGGTATCACAAAACATGAGTGAGACAGGGCCAACAGTATTTCTTATATATCAAAAGTAAACAACATAAAATACACACGATCAGCCACAACATTAAAACCCACTGACAGATGAAGTGAATGACATCGATCGTGGCAGGATCCAGGGTTTCCCAGCAGAATATTGCACTGTAGCGAGATGATCAGTGTTACTTATTTCAACGTGGCCGATCGGTGTAAGTAGACAGTCCTTGAATTAATCTCGTCAGCGACTATATTTTTTCTTAATATGCACATCAGAAAACAAAAAATTCATATCTTTTGAGAAAATAACAGTTGGGAAGCTGAAGTCTTGGACAAAAACTCAAAGCAAAATAAATAAATAGTGTTAATTATCAATGAAATGTGACAGGCAAGCAATTAGTGGACAAAATAAATAGAATAAAGGTCTCTCTGACATGTCTTTTTTACTGGAATACTGGAAATACAATCTGGCATGCAGTTGAACAAAGCAAGTGAATCATTGGCTATGTAACAAAAGGCTAAACCTGCATACTCATGTCCTGACGTAAATGATTTATAAAAAGACTGCTACATTTCAGTAGGTGCCAACACTCTCCCCTTTGCCCACTTTCCAGTTCAGGTGATATTTTCCGTTTCCTGGGTAATCATTTCATGATTATAACTCCTGAAATCCAGAAAAGTACACACGGTAATGTTTATTCAAACTCACTTTTCATTGATCTTCGAGTTGATTTTCCATGTAATCCACAAGAATTTGTGTTAACATAAAGTAGTAGTCTTGGTAGAAATCCCTTTTTATGTTTACAGTACCGCATATCTGTAATTTGTGCTGTATACAATGGTATTCATTGTACCATTTCATGGCAAATAGCCCTGCAGGACATACTTAGTGGCATCATTCATTCACATTTTCTTCCTACTTAATAGTTTTTAGGGTCATGGGGTCTGTTTGATGTACTGAATGGAAGGAAGAGTCACCAGTTTATCACAGGATTAATGCAGGTGGCTCAGTGGTTAGCACTGTTGCCTCACAGCTAGAAGGTCCTGGGTTCGATTTCCGGAGTGTGTGGAGTTTACATTTTCTCCCCGTGCTTGCGTGGGGTTTTCTCCAGGTTCTCCGGTTTCCCCCCACCATCAAAACATCTTCGGTTAATTGTCGGTGCCCTTGACCTGGACGCTGGCTAAAGATCTGGAGTTGGTCCCCGGGCACTGCACCGTGGGATCCTCAAGGATGGGTTAAATGCAGAGAACCGAGAAGATGTATGTGACAATAAAGAATCTATTCTATGGCAATGGTGATAACAGTCCTAACATTAATGTAATCCAGTAGCCAATACATCTTAAGTTACCATAATTAATGTGCCTAAATCCTAGATCTGTTCTGCGTTTCCATGCAGACGTTGTTCTTATGTAGACGGGTTCTTACCGGGGCTTCGGGGTAGCCCCTTTTCCAGCAGCTGGTAAACAACAGAGGAGACTTTCCTCGGTCTCGAAAAGCTGCAACATTTATAAACCATCACATTGCCAATAGCCTACTGTGTGCAACATTAATGCCAGATTGACAGCATACAATCTGCTAATGTTTTCCTCTTTTTCATTCATATTCACTCACTTTTCTATAACCGCACACTCATGTTTCATTTTTTTTTTCCTTCTCCAAGCTTTGTTTGAGAAAAGGCTGCAGGCAAAAAGACTAACATCCTACATCAGAGCGTGATTGACAAATCAGTCGTCTGCTGTGCTTTAACTCTTTAATATCAGATTGGTGTACGAGGTACCTCAACAGAGAGGCAATGAAAAAAACAGGATGGAATGGAGTGCTTCCATTTGTATCTATAACTTTTAATAATAATAGAAGTGCCATAGCTACTGTTCAAATGTGTAACAAACAGAACTGAGCTGGACTGCTTGGTGGAAATAAAACCCACCAAGCTTTAAACTACCTCTAATTCAAACCATATGTGTCAGTATGAGACGATCAGGGCCACTGCACAATACATAGTAGTTTTAGTTTTGGTGCACCCTTTTCAATATGACCAGAGCTCTGGTATAAAAAAAAAACGAATGCGGGATCATCTGGCAAAGGCGTTGAACCCGGCTTGACTTTACCCACAACACATTGCGCTGGCAAATCAAATATATGCAAGTGCACATTCTTGGTAGATTATTCTGTAACATTAAAGCTGCATTTATTTTATTTACCTCACCGTTATCCAGAGATGGGGTAAAATGATGCCATGATATCGTTCCAGACATGTATAACTTCAATAGTCTCATGGGATTATAAACCAAGTGGTGTCTGATGAGCTTTAAAACCAGATTGTATTTCACCTCCTCAGCTTTACTTGCAGCGACCCACTAACACTTACATTTTTTAATGCTTTGCTATTTTTAGCCTGAACGCCTGCCACACCTGACAGCCCTCACCATGACCCTGCCATACATATTTCCAGATCCCTCTACGGCCTGCCCTGTCACAGCCGCTGTGCCGTTATGATGAAGGTGCTGATGTGGTCTGCCAAGCCCATCTACATGCCAGTCCAAAATTAGTTCTGGTAGTTTCCTGTGCCCTTTAATCCTGGGCTCTAAAGCCACTAAAGGCCAAGCAGCAGACAGGAAGAACGGCCATGAGAGCCGTGGGGTACTCTGCATGCCACGCATACCCCCAATGCGATCCGTCAAGCCCAGTCCTGCCATAACATCACAGCAGCCCATTCTAAGAATAAGTTGGGTTAAGGTTTGATCGACGATATCTGGATGGCTGACGAGTCCTGTCCCTTCAACCGCAGGTTCACAGGTTTGATCCCCTGCAGCAGCCAGTGAGTCCATATCTGTTAATGTCCTTCAGCAAGACATTGAATTTCATTTCAACTTAGCCTTCCCTTTAGTGTCTCCAGCCGACGTGCAAAGGCTTGCGCCCCTCACGTCTTATCCTGACGCATAAGGTCTACTTTACTTTGGTTAAGTTCAGGCACAAAACCTACTTGGTTAGGTTTAGGAAATGACTGGTGACGCTTGGTTTCAAACGGGACGCAAACTCCGGTCTCCTGGGTGTAAGTCGTGTGTGTGCGAGTGTGTGAGCTGGGCAGGAGAACGGGCTGGGGATCCACGATATATATCAGACCGATAGATTATCATAATGGCAAATTTTATATTATCGGCCGATGATCAAACCAGTAAATGGAGCCGATAATGTAAAGACAAATTGTTTTCATTGACTTAATAACATCGTATCTACACACTCCGATGCAGTGGGTGGTGGTATGCACCTTGTTGGTTTGTGATCCACCAATTAACAAGGAGGAGAAGGAGGAGAAGAAGAACAAGCACAGCACTCCTTCCAGCAGTCAGACAACTGGTGTTGCAGGCAAACATGGTGCTTAGTAAATTTTACACTGCTGATGCTTGTTGGGCCTAAAGAAAAGACAGCTAATATCAGCTATCAGTAAGTTTAAAAATACTGTATCGGTATGGACCCCTCCATAATTATGAAGACAAAAGGGTGCCAACATTCTCTATTTTTAATATGTTTAGGTTTAGTGTTTTGCTAGAGCCAGAAGTTGATTAGCTCAGTTTAGAATAAAGGCAGGAAGCAAATAAGTAAAGGTTAGTCCACCTTTGTCGAAAGTTAAAAACAGCACCTCTAATACTAATTGATACAATCTATCTTGCTTGTTTAATCTGTACGAAAACTGAAGTTTAACAATGACTGATCTGTGGGGTTGTGGGAAGTTTTATTATGTTAAAATTAAAGAAATACATTGAGGTCAAAAAGCATTTCTCCTAAACAACACGTCTTTGAGTGATGGTGCTGCAGTGAAACAGTGTTTTTAGGGTTTTCACAGATGGCTGCATGCTAAGGAAGACATGAACCTCGAACATCAGTGCTGTTTGGTTCTTCGGATGACTCATGTGAGAAAGCTATATTGTGAGTGTTAAGAAAATATATAACAGACGGGAAAGTCATGCAAAGCAACTAATTACATCTCCAGTGAAAGAAACAAAATTATAATATATATATATATATATATATATAAAATATGTTGTATATCTGAAATTATTAGAAAGTAAGTTACTTCTTAGTTACAAGTAATCTTGATAACAAGTAAATTCAACTTTGACCTCTATTGTCTCTGTAGTGGGAGTTGCAGCAACATCGATAGAAGTTTTTCCCTTCTACCCACACATTTTTTCACATAGTTGAATAAAACAGCCAATTACAAGTGAGATCCAGATATCACCATGCTGAATATTGTAATAGAAACAGATCAACTATTTTGGCTAGAGAGTGAGACTGTTCAGTTTTTGTAGAAAAAAAGGCTCACGACTCCAGGTGCTTGCAAATGACACCGTCCTCCAGTTGGAGGAGATAAGTTGCCAGTGCGTGGGGAGTTGTAGTTCCAAAACAGAACATGGGCCAAGAAGTAACTTTCGAAAGTCTGACATCAGCACCTGGACAAGTAATTGTTTAGTTTCTGGCACTGATCAAAGACCCAATTAATCCTTCTATTAGGCTAGTTTTGTGATATTTCTCCTAGCATATGTTGCAAAATAACAATCCCGAAGTGTTGAAAGTGCCACATCCGTTTTATGATTGAGTATGGCCATGACATCCAGCTGTGGGCTCAGTGTAGAGCACGGCTGCCCCACTTCTCACTGGCTTTTTGCCCCTGAAAATAAAGGCAAGAGTTTGCGGGGCTAAACTTGGCACGCCTGCTAATCCTCTGCTAACGGTTCCTGTCCCTCTTACCCTCAAGCGACAGTGCGTTGACAGCAGCCTCTCCACCCCTTCATCTCTCCCTCCTCCATCCGTCCTTCCATCAGCTCCCACACGCCCCCCCCCACCAGTCTCAAGTCACAATGCATTACCCACAACCACACCACCAA
>JBBPCS010000917.1:13813797-13845188 GCA_037974645.1 Hollardia meadi | reverse complement strand
TATGCCTACATGGAAAGGCTAAAGCAGGGAGCTAAGCAGCAAATGCCCCCTGGGGTACAGAGCAAGCATCAATGACAACAGAAATTAAATTGACTAAGTCTGACACAGCCTAAAAAGGAGGAGCTGGGGTGGAGGTGGATTGCAAAGCGGCTCACAGAGGAAGCAGGAAGAGTAGGCGGGTAAAAGCAGCTTAAACAGCACAGCCTGTTTAAGATTTGCCAATTGAGTGCATAGAAGGGAATCAGCTGAGCCTTCAGCTGATGTGGGCTGGCTTTCAGATCAGCTGATTTAGCTGAGCTTGACTTCGGTGGCCTGCCAGAACCAACGCAGATTTGCTTAATCTACTGTATAATAACTTCTACAATAATAAGGAAGTATGATAGTAAAAAAAATCAATCTATCCTGTATAAAATATACAGTCACACCATTAATAGTCCTTCTCACAAGTCTTTCTGCAAAATTCAAATGGTAGACTCTTAAAAGGACCACTAAGCTCTTTTTGGACATGCATTCCTGTAACATGTCGGTATATAATACCATAATAATATCTATGAAACATAGTGAAAGAGTCCATTTTAATTAATTGTGGAGATCACTCTCAGATCAGTTTATAAAAACAATTTCCCCCCTCACGATGCGACTGGGGCAAAAGAGAGACCAACAGTCTCTCCGTGTACTTACACGTGTGTTCATTCACCCTCAGTAACCTTGTTTTTAAAGCAGATTCTTATCTCTGTAAACCTAACTGCAGGATTAAAATATGGCTAAATAAAAAGGTCCTCAGTTTTGCTGGCTACCAATTTATTCATCCATGAATGCACACTGGAATTATATGGAGAAACCGTTTATTATTATTGGAAGAGTGGTTTTAACCTCCTTTGCCCTTTTCAGGGAAAAAAATGTTTTATGAACTGATCTGATAGGAGGAGATTGATCTCCTCAGTGTCTTAAAGTGGGCTCTTTCTGTGTTCTGTAGTTTATTAAACTGATTTTGTGGATAAGAGATGATGATTTAGTTATTATTACAGTGACCTTACAAGGTGGCACTAGCCATGCATTTTCTCTTTATCTGCTCTGCTGCAGCCTTTATGCTAATCTGAATAAATTTGCTTCAGATTTGTGCAGTGTTGAAAGTGATACAGAAATTTGTATTGACCTAGTAAGATTGCCATTGTGACTTTTGTAAAAGTGATGTTGATGTCGCATTGTTAAATTCTGATCAGAACATAACACTTATTATTACAAACATGAATAAGGCTAATGCGCATAGTTTTTTTGTGGGCTTCATAGCAGGGAGTAATATCGATACCTCATTGTCTGTGTGTGTGTTTTTGTACTATTATCTTTGTCAGGACCAGCTTAGACCTTGAGAGTGAGGATATTTTGTAAGTCATCACTTCCTCAAAGGGCAGAGTTAGCCAGAGTTAGTCTTCTTTTATTTAGATGACCTAATCTGTGGGAGTGGGCGATGTTTCACACAGCTCGCCTCATCCTGCACCTATCCCGGCTGGGCTTTGCGATCAACTGGAAGAAGAGCAACTCCATCCTCTCCAACAGATAGAATATCTGGGGGTGGTGCTCGATTCTCGCAACCTCAGGGTTGTTCTGTCGGAACCCAGATGGGTGGACCTCCTTCAGAAGGTGCAGAGGCTGCGACGGGGCGCCACGGTCACAGCGCTAACCGTGATGGAGGCACTTGGGCTCATGGTGGCGGCTCACCCAGTCGTGGTTTGTAGTCTTCGCATGGATCCCAAGAGACAACATTCGTTTCTGGGGGGCTCTTGTGAGCCTGTGTGAGAAAGAAACGTCAGGTTACGTTATTGTAACCCTTGTCCTATAAGCACAGGCGGAGCCCTCTACTATCGGACTCATATCATGCAAATTTCATTGGGCGAATATGAGATCGGGATTGGAGGAGAGTAATACCCATAGAGTCCAGTAGAGGGCGGAGCCTGTGTGAGATTGAACCTACAGTCAATCCTTATGAGGACCATCAACGATGCAATGCATTCCCTAGACCCTGACCCTAACCTTCACTTGAATCTGATTCTAACCATAGAGTCCAGTAGAGGGCTCCACCTGTGCTTATAGAACAAGGGTTACAATAACGTAACCTGATGTTTCACCAATATCCTTCCCCACTGTTAAAATCATCACTTGTGTCGTTGGGACCTCTGACCCCACCCACGCCGTCTGGAATGCTGGGAAAGAATGTCTGGAGGGGGAAATTCAAAGTCAGTCAATGAAGAGCTTTGTTTTGAGTGTTTTTCTGTCTCCCAGCGTGTGTGTGTGTGTGTGTGTGTGTGTGTGTGTGTGTGTGTGTGTGTGTGTGTGCATACGGTATAATGTTCTCTATCACAGCCATTAGGCCACACAAGGGCTTTTCTTTCCCCCAGTGTTGCTCTGGAACTGGCCTGTTAACCTTTAACATGGCCAAAGAGAACTCTGATACAAAACATTGTCACTGAAGGTAAAGCTGTAATTGTGATGTGTTTGTTCTACCTTCTTTCTATATATACACGTTTCCTTGTAGAAATTGCTTTTCCGTGGTGTGTTAAGGATGGAAATTAACAGTCAAGAGGATCACTCATGTCCAAGTTGCACATGTCAGCAAGTATCTCAAAGTAATAAATCTATATTTGGTAACTGACCCCGACCTCTGACCTGCATGTTGAGGGAAGAAAGCAAAACCAAACTTTAACTACAGGGAAAAATTGTTATTTTATGGTTAGTATAAAACTTTCAGTATTACTGCATGTTTCAAAATGGCTCTTAATGTGAAACATTTTCAACTGAATCCAGATTCAAAGAGACTGTGTTCTGACAATTTATGCTACCTTGTCAGAGAATTCTACCATAACGCGATTTGATAGCACTACCCCTCCCCCTAACCCTAGCCTCCCTATTGAGATGCGGTTAAGTAGCACATCTCGATAGGTTGCATGTATTGACAGAACGGCAGCTCTTGCCAAAATCGACAAAAGGTGGAATCAAAACCATCCCCTGACAAGCTGCGAAGCTTGTGACTACAATAGTTAAGATGTTCAACTTCTGGATGTTTCTTTTTGTGTCTCCAACAGAGTTGGAGACGTGTCCTCCATTTTCTCAGATATCCTCCCCTCCATCACCCCATTAAACCCACCAAAACGTCACCTGATGAGGTTTGCTGCCGCTGACAAAAAATAGTGCGACCATTCACGTCACTTGAATTGCCTCTTTTTAAGTTGATGGGTCTGCGCGCACGTCTTCATAACACCCACCTTCCTCTCTGTGCAGCCCCCCCCCCCTCACTCCTGTGTGAATCTGATGGATTTGCAGGATGCTGATATAGCTGGCTGTCAAGCGCTGCACGTGCTACTGTGAACTGTCCCAGATACGGGCAAAGCATTGTGGGAAACATCCGATTTTTATGGTTTATACCATAATAGGCTTTTACTATTACAGGCATTTGGGAAGAAACCGCTTTGCTGAGGGGCACTGATTCCAAAATTGCTGGTTCCAGTTCTGTGAATCCAGAAGAAACAAACTATTTTTCAGGTACAACAACCTGCTGTATCGTCACATTTAAACTAAGACGAACTTATTTTATGGTTTGTAGAGATGTGACGCAGCCGCAAGATAACAACAAGATTAAACAATGGAAACAAAACAACATTACAGTCTGGTTCATATTTGCAAAAATAAGTGATTTCTGTTTCATACTGATTAATTATGCATTTCAAAAGCATTGCAGATCTCTTTGAACCATAGCTGTCATAATCTACATCTACTGATTGACTCAAAAGACTGTGTGATGTGAAAGTTGCTAATACAGTGCTAGATTTACAGAATGATCATGAAACTCTTCAACTCTTTGACAAAACCTTTTTAGATTCTTTAAGCTCATTGTTTTGGCTTTGAGTCTGACTATGCTAACGTTCTGCTGGAGGTGTGACACCTGTTTGCTAACATGTTAAACTGATAATATTGTGGTGGCGTTTGCAAGTCACAGTCTGTCTCATTTTAGATGAAGCAATCATTCTTATCCCATGAGTCTTAGCCATTTGTGCACAGTCAAGGCCTCGTGGGCACTATAGGTTTTGTCCATGCAGTAGATGAGGCCATGTTGAGCCAGCTTCTGCTGTAGTGGCTGATGTCACTATCACAGATTGCTTGCAATGTTGTTGTCCTACACCTTCATCTGTAATTTTGACTTAGCCGTCGCAAAAAAAATAAAAATAAACACGTGGCAGGTAAGACAGCTCAAGGTAGTTGTACAAAGTGAAAATGATTTATCCTGATGTTTTCATAGGGTTATGGAAATTGAATTTTAGCTGAGAAATAGGTCATAAATACAAACAATTTTTTTTAATGACACAACATTTAATCTTTCATCAGTCATTTATATGACTCAAGGAGACTCAATTCTAAAAGGCCTAAAAATGCATTTCAGAATATGTTTTTCTGTGTGAACCTGTGACCTGATTGGTCAGGCCAATGCTGCACCTTACAGTAACCTGTTTCTTTTAAATTAATCACGAGTCAGACTGGAGACTTATGACACCTTTCCTTTAAAAACTATCTTTGGCTCCTTTATAAACATTGAGTCAACTTGTCCTTCCTCGCTCACAGCCTCTACCTGATGTAACTCAAAGATCTTGCTATTATCGTCCTGCTGAAGAAAAGAAAAGAAGGGAGCAAGACGTAGAGATAGAAAGAGATTAACCCGAAAGAGAAAGAGAGGGAGAGCCGAAGGAAAGAGAGCGGTGGTTGATAAAAGGCGATCTCTAACACTTGTGAATCATCCACGCTGTCTCCATCGAGCCCACGCAGCAAACTCCAGAGGGCTATAAATAGTCATTGTCATTTAAAAGCCATTTTAGACATGACAAAATGAGAGAATGAAGGCTAGCAAACATCACAGCCGCCTGCCCACGCAGACAGAACTGCCATCAGGCCCACTTAACTGATCCTGATTTCTTTTGTTTTTCTCCCCACTGTGTCGTCTCATTTACACTTTCAGCATAGTGTCAGTTGTGTCCAACACCTGTCGGGTGTCAGTCGGACCGTGAGGCAGGAATTTATATCAAATAATCTACTTGTAGTTGACTACGATTCCTACGTAGCGATCGACCACAAAATATTTTTTGTTCTCCATTTTCACACAGCCTATTTTGCGATTTGACTGGTCCTAATAACTAAATGGAAGATGTGACGGCCCCTGCTGTCAATGTGTGCTTTGCTGTGTTACTGTGTTTACTTGTTTTTGTCGTGCCAGAGGAACAGACAGCTGATTGCCATATACTACCGGATCTGGAGCACCTGGGCCCAGTGCTCCACAGGCTCCAAAAGTCCCAGCTTCCAGCGTGGTTGGCCCTCTCCTCACCATCAGTGCCTGCACCCTTTGTTTTGTTTAGCTTGTTTTGTTCTACTCCACAACACCTCCACCACATTACATCCGTGCTTCCACACTAACACCACTGATGTTACTGACTACCACACTCCACATTTAAATGTACTGTTCAGATGGTTTTCTTAATTATAATAAATCACTTATCTTGATCACAACTCTGCGTCCTTTCCCGTTTTTGTCAAGGCCTATGGGCCAGGTTATGGCAAAATGGGGGCTTTACATTCCATGAATGTAAAACAAATGGTACCAAGATAATTTTTATGACTGCATGAGGTACTTGTGTAACAATGTGATACTCATTCAGATCTAGAAAGTTAAGTACTGAACATAACACCACATGATTGGCCAGGAGCGGTTACTCTCTGGAGAACCTTGGCTCCAGGAAGTCGATGCATCAAGCCAAGAAATAGTTATTAAACTTATTGTTTATTTAACCAAAGAGATATAAGGCGCTGATTAGTGAGCTTTAGACGTGCTGGTAAAAAGGTGTTCCCCCTGTTTCCAGTCTTTATGCAGAGCTAAGTTAACCAGCTGCTGGTGTCTAACTCTCAGACAGACTATTTTGTAATCTATAGATGTTAGGAGGATCCATGCCAGATCAAAATGTAGCTTTTTTATTAATAAAATAATATGGTTGTAAGCTTTGGACTTTCATTCAAGAGTTCTCCTATGTGAATTAGTAAACTTGCATTTCTTTTAACGTGTGTGTGCTCTCACAGTGTGGTGACTTCAAGCATCTATCGTTGAAACTATAATAATATCCCAGTCAAGTGCTTCCTCCCGTTTCTCGCTGGTTCAGCTCTGTTGTTTCCCATCACCAGTGTCCGCCCACTGCAGGTTCTTGGCACATCGAGGAACAGGAAGTGGAAGTGGGTGATTAAGGCAGATCCAGGCCTGCCTGCCCGGTTTAGGTATGAGTAATCCTGCTGACACCTCTGTGCCACTTCAGCAGCAGAGCAGGGGGGAAAGAGCTCTAATAAGGGAGACAGTGGGAGGAAATAGCACTTCATCACTTCAACAACCCAGCACCCTTCACCAACCATTGGGTGATAAACAGAATACTTCACAGGATTGTTGACATGTACCAAAATAGACACAATATGCAACTCATACATGATGCTACTGTAACCTGATCATAATGCTGTGGTAACTGGACTGGATACTTCTGGTTTAGTACAACTTGGGTCAGCGAAGTATGAAGACTAAAATGTGCTTAAAAGACACACAAGAGAACATTTAGGCAGTTTTAATTTGTGTTTCCTTTGTTATGTTATTGACTGATGCAGCTAAGAGTGCAGACTGTCTTTCTGTGGGAAGCTCCAACATCTCAGGCTTAAGAGCTGGCTGCTAAAAAAAGAAGAGAGGGAAGAATTTGACAAATTCACTTTAATCTTTTCATGTTTACTTATTGTTTATCTTCTGGTTAGCCCTGTGATGAACTGGTGACTTGTTCAGGGTGCACCCTGCCTCTCGCCCAATGTCAGCTGGGATAGGCTCCAGCCTCCCTGTGACCCTGTAAAGGATAAGCAGTTGGTTAGATGGATGTTTGTCTTGCTGTGACTATTTGACTTCATAGCAGAGCTCTAAATAAACTGGATAGCATAAAAGTGAAGACTATCTAAAACACCAGTGGGAAAATGCTTGGTGTCAGACTTTCTGAAAGGCAGACGCAGTGGCCTTAATAGCCCTTTTGAGTTTTGCTTTGAGGCTGCGTATTTAATCTTTTCTCGCATGGAAAAACTCTCAATTTCTTGTTCTTGCTATCTCTATAATTAGTCCTATCTCTCACCACGCATATATAACCAATTTGTTTATTCTCTGAGGATGATCACAAGGCATTCAGGGAAGTAAAGTAAACCCATTGAGCATCAAAAACTAGATTTCATCTCTTTATTTTAGAAAGAAAACTTGGAATCATGAAAATATGATTTGATGCTTGGCTCCAGAGGAAATTGACCTTCGTCCTTGCGGGGTGAGGAAAAAAAAACATCAATAATATTTTCCCAGTTTGTCCATCCATAGATGTGAACTCTAAAATGGGGCTAAATATAGACACCCTTCTGTGTGTCTCCTTTTGTAAGCGTTCTTTGGATCATCGTGCATCTCTTGTGTCGGGCTAACGGGGGTAAATACACATCATATTCCACCATTAGCCAGCAGAGGCTTAAAATGGAAAAAAAAAAACAGACATGGTATAGACAAACAGAGCCTGTCCTTGTTCTGAATGAACCCTCGCTTGCTGCCTGTGAATAGGAGGAACGAGGTGAATGGAAGCTGTTAGTAACTGTTGTTTGTAGCTGCATATAGGTCAGCTGTATTCCAAAGCACTGATGTGCAGGTTGTCATTGCGCTATACTGAGATCCCCATTCCTTTTCCCGAGGACGACAGATTCCTCCAAACATGTTTTGACTATATAGCCATCATCACGGAGGTGTCTCCATCCGTTTCTCCATTTTTCAACTGTTTTTGTCAGTGTGGTTTATTAAAATGTTTTAAATGTCTTTTTGTTCTGCGAATCAAAAATATCCTCGCAAGAACATAACATTTTGAATGAATTAGACTGAATTGTGATCACTTGCATCAGGATAATAACTGGATATCCCAGAATATAAATACAATCACATTACAACAACAAATCAATCCCATTAAAATGATCAAAGGTAACAATAACTATTACCCTTTCTGCATATGCAGCTCCTATTGCACGATCCCTGTTGCTCCACCTGAGGTCGAGCAGGTGTTGTATATTGTGCATATTGTAAAGCCCTGAGACAAATTAGTGATTTTTGGTGCGCATATCAAAGTAGCTTCACTTGACTTGGAGGCAACAACCTCTAAAAATGGCAGGTGCCTTTTTAAATGAACAAAAGTAAATCCAGTAAAATGTTTTACATACCTTTAAAAAGAAGACTTAAATATTTCTAGAACGATAAAATGATGTATCTGACATTCGTTCCATGCACATACCCTATATCTTTTATGGAAGATTTAAAATGGGTAAAATAAAACCCACCAGATCACAGGTTGCTTCTGAGATCTTCACACCTGAAGAAAAACGTGAGAGTTTTAACAGTTTAGTATTTATCTGTTTCTGCAGTTTTCCTTAATGCCTTTACTGCAGATATTTCTTCCATTTATTGCAAACAATTCTGCACAACGTCCACAGAACACAAGAAAAAAAAAGAAAGAAGTGATTTAATGAATCAAATAGCTAAACCAGCCTTCAATGAAACACCTATAACCTGTTTCTAATCCAATATACTCTCTCTTGAAAAAGGCCCTGAGCGCATAAACACAGCAGTCATCCTTCTCTTAGAGCAGAGGAAGAAGTCCATTAACAAACAGCAGGGGCCACACCGGATGGCAGAGCCCTGGAACTTGATGAAGGCTGGAGGCTCAGGAGCCGACAGAGGCTTGTAAATATTTTAGTGTGTCTAATGTAATGTTTTCCCTGGCTGCTCCTCCCCCCCAGAGGCACTTGACACTCAACTTTACTCCTCACCTCATTTCATAATGTCTGATTATTGATTCCTGAAGGAGAAAGGTCAGAGGTCAGGGTCAGACTTGCAGTAGAACCCCTGGAGCTGGTCGGAGGTTCACAGTCTGGCCCAAGAACATGTCATCCGGGTGGATATTCATCAACACCAAGACTACAGATTTGTAGTCTGGAGTTTGACATTACGGCCATTGCCATCTTGGTTTTTTGGAGCCAGAAGTGATCAGTGTGGATCAGGGGGAAAGGTATGGAGGTAACATGCCACGATATGCTGCACCAGCAAAGGCAGTGAAGAAGAAGACCAGCTTGTAAATAGTGATGTAAACAATGCTGGATTTAAAATACTTGAAAAATCGCCTTTGCAAATGTTTGTTCGCACACAAAAAAAACACTCCACAGAGACCCTTTAAGAAATCTACATCAGCCAGACTTGCTGGCTCCGGAGTTGCACCAGAAAGAAACTCGTCGACCTCTGACCCACTGATTTTCTTCGTAACTGAGGTGACGTCTGACATTGCGCTCCGACACCGAGCCTGTGGGCCTCCGTCTGTCGGACTGACACTTAGGTGAAAGGTAAGAAGAGGAAACATCCTGAAATCAACATCCGCTTTGTGGTGATGGTTTGCCTCTTCCACCAGAACCTAGACATGTTAAACCTTCAAGCAAAGAGGGATTTAAACAGGTTTAGCAAACTGCTACTATGCTAGGAAGACGGGATGAGGCTTCTGGCAACATTTGTTCTCAAAAATCAGTAAAAAAAAACACACACAATGAAGAAATACCTTGTGGAAACTGAACGCAATGAATTTCTGCTTCCCTGTGCAAGAGTTTGCACTGACTGGTTCAACTCAATTCAGTACTGCATCTAGTTAAGAAAAGAGGATGCTGCAGGGCCCAAGAGTGAACTATTCCTTTAAGCAGCATCACACCAAACCAAGCTGGCGGCCCAAAGTCCAATTAATGGATTATTATTGGTTTTAAAGCGATTGAAAAATGTTTTTTAACCACTAATAAAGCAAGTAGTTACCTTTTTAAAGAAGTACGTGTGGTTTGAAAGTGGTGCTGTCTTTCTACATATCTGACATCTGGTTAATGTGAAACTGACTACTGAGTCATGTAGCAGCCATATGACAATATAATAAATACGCAGTAAAAGGGAAGTAAGTGGGTTGGAGCCATCTGTTACACCAGGAAAGAGCACCGACTCAGACATCAGGTGTTTGTCTGCGGCACTCACAGCCGCTGATGGAGTTTACATACGGGTGAAAGTGTCCCCACCATCATCTGGTGACATTGTGGGAGGAAAACTGCAGACACAGGAGGAAAGCCACTGTCATGACAACAGAATGAAATAAACCATAACCAAGCTTGATACTGGTTGTGTGTGTGTGTGTGTGTGTGTGTGTTCATAATTGGCTTGTTGATTACCATGAAACCCTAGAGGGCTGGTTGTTGCATTACTTCCTTCCTTCCTTGTTCCTGGAGACCAACAGTAATGACTAGCATTTACTGACTAAATTACACACACACACACACACCAAATTATTCTTATTGTTGGCAAACACAAAACCAACATGTTCTAGTTCATCTTGCAATACTTCCCTTCCTTCCCATCCTGTCCTGTGGCTCTTGGCACCCAGCCCATTTGTTGGTATTGAAGACGGGGCAGTTTCCTTAAGAACTAGGCACTGTATTTTTTTTTTTAAGCAAACATGACCCAATCAGAAGTAAATCGTGCTTTTAATGGGGACTTTTTTTTAGTGGCGGATTAATGCATATTTGGTGCTCTAAGGGCTATTTCTGGCAGCGGGAAGGTGTATGTGGGATTGACTCAAATTAAACTACAGTGCTTGTATTCATGGTAATGAGAGAGCATGCCAACCAGTGCAACAGTGTGGTTCATTGATGTGTTTTAAATATTTTTTGGACAACAGTGGAGATCTGTGGCTGACAAGAATGAGTTCTCGCACTACTTGTTAGTGCTGCACTTGTTAGTATTGTGGGTCTGTTGGCAATTACAAAAACATTAAATATCACTGAACTTATTATTCAACCCTCAAATAGCTTTTTGGATAGAATGGCACACACACAACCCCCCCCCAAACAAAACAATCCATTTTATGATGTTTACCAGTGGCAGTGTTTTGCTTCCTGTCATCCCTCCCACACACACACACACACACACACACGAATGCAAACAGCTTTTGCAAAATTGACCCTCACCTGCCCGGCCCTGACCCTTCCACTCCTGTTTTACAATGCAGGAGGAGTGTTAAATTGCCTTGCCCCTTCGTTCAACTCTGTCAAATTGATCCTGAGGACTGAGATGGATAGGATGGCAGGCAAGCCGACGGAGAGACGGGCCAACAGAGATCAGTTGACGTGATGGTTTCCTCCTGATCGAGGTGAAATAGTGGGTTAGTGGAGTAAAATTCAGCCACATTAGCCTGATGTCACCACCTTTGTATCATAATAGAGGAAATAAAAGACTGGAACACTGGATATAGAGAGCAAATGGCTATGAGAAATTTGTAGTTTCTTCCTTTACAGGAAAATCCTCAGCTTGAATTCATGTCAGATCCCAAAAGATCCCACTGTTGACGAGTTTTCAGAAAATTATCAAAACATCCACGGAAACCTCAACTCCACTCCTACAACATTACAGCGTGTAGAGTGGGACACTAGACAGTGAGGGATCAATCTTCAGTTATGAAGAGATAGGCAGTGTGTTTTGATGACGCAGAAATTACTACTAGTGCAACATGAGCTCGCCACTGAAGATGCACTAATTTTCCTGGAATTTGTGCATGGTCTGCAAGGGTGTTTTGGTGGATGGTTTGTGTCAATTGGCATCCACATGAATGCCAGGATCCAGGGTTTCCCAGCAGAACATAGCACTGTAGCGAGATGATCAATGTTATTCATTTCAACTGTCAGTGGTTTTAATGTCGTGACTGATCAGTGTATTTTAGTGTACTCTTATAAGAAAGGGTCTAACCAGGCTGCCATGTTGTAAAATATTTGTGGGGAGGGACTAACGTGCACTGACATGCGTTGCTCACATGCCCCAACTTGCAGGTGTGGCCAGCACGGCTACCAAAAACAAACAGAAGCTCAGATTACAGCTCAGATTCCACACTCCATCAAGTTAAGATTATATATTACCACAATGTTTTATGTGTACCAAGCTAAATGTGTGTGTGTGCATCAAGCTCAGGTATTGTAAATATATCAATACTCAGCCATACTTCCATAGACTATTTTTTTTCTACAACAAAACATGTTCTCACAGTAAATGTGTCGGACGCCTCTCTGGCATTTTCTAATTCTTATTTAAAACCAAGTGGAGGAGAGCAGGGGAGAAAAGGAACTGGGGTAACACCTGTTCAAGTAATCCCCGGCTACACCCACGGCTTCCCAGAAATGCTAAAATATCATTTTTTCCACTCCTTTCCTCCTCTGCCCCAGCCCTGCTCAGCCCCTCAGGCCGGATAATAGAGAGCTGAGAGCGACAGCTGCATTTTAACTGCCCCAGGAGGGGGCATCGAGGGGGGCGGGACCGCTGGAAAAGGGGGCAATGAAAAGGAAACAAGGAACTGAAAATACATTCTTTCCAAATGAGAAGGAGGAGAAAGTGTGTGAGTCAAAAGGTCACCGAGCTCACACCTCACCTGCGAAGTCACCCCACCCAGTGAGGAAGACGTGAGAAAAGCAGGATAGCGTTAATTAGAGAGTGCGAGGAATGGGCAGGAACCCTCAGGGTGCTTCGTCAAAATATTTTACATTTATCCAAGCCAACAAAAATATCTTAAATATCTTTAAAATGAGTATTGTGTATGTGAAATATAGCAGGGTTTTGTCGTCGTTAGTTAGTTTTCTTCCAAAGAGTGACAAATTCTTGGTTTGTCTTCTGTGAATCATTTAGCCAAAGAGCCTTCGAGATATTTTTTAAAATCTCATTAACTTGAAATCTTTTTTTATTGTAACACGTCATATAGTTACACAATGTAAAAATGACTATTAACCCACAACAAAGTAAGGCATTTAATAAACTACTGTACTACTCCACTTAATTTATCTGCCATCTAAAGTTATTACTTACTTTGCAGATGATGATTTTACATACAGTACATAATCGGTTAAGAAAATATACTGGTTTGTTGAAGATTAAACTATTTTATATGTAAATTTTATGTTAAACGAATAATGCTAATTTAGTAATACTGACAATTTGATTCTTTAAAGGAAGTTGGTGTGTTTCTACAAACGGCCCCAAGCAGAGTTCATACTGAAAACATAAATCTTAAAAAATGGGTCACAAATATCAATATAAAATCATTTCTATTTTTTTTTTTCAATGGTCAGTAATTGGGAATTCTTTTCACCAATGGAATAATACACATTAGGTTATCTAGTTGGTATTTTCGGCAGCATGTCACTCAGTACGCCACGGTGTGGCTCATTAATGTGTTTTTAATAGTTTCTGGACAAAAATGGAGCTGTAATTCCAATAAGATATATCACACATGACACAGTAATTGTTAGTAGGTTATATTTATGGTTGGGTTTTTTTGTTGTTGTTTTTTTTTTAAATGGTATTTGTTTAAAACTAGAAAAATATTGAATTTTGCCAGCCTTATCCTTATATGCCAATACCTCTGTCCTTCTAAAGTAAAATTTGAATGTACAATTTTTATATGACATGATCATTTTTTTCATTGTGTAATAATTGTGTAATATTTTATCTGCAATTGAGATAATATGGTTCTTAAAAATCATTTGAGTGTTATGAGCTTCTTATCCACACTTAAAGCTACACTAACAGTGTATCCCTGAAAATCCTGCATCGGTAAGTATGGGTGCACTCTGTATAACCTTACTTCCAGGCTAGCCACAGGCCATCGATCTGCACAAAGGCCTTACGGGGCCCCAAAGGAGGGCGGAGCCATGGAGAATGGATGAAAGCAAGTAGGAAAGAGAAGCGGGGATGAAACAGACGAGAGCCTCCACCTCCAATGAAGGGCAGATTTCATGCTGTCTGACAAGAAGAGTGGACAGAGTGAGGAAACACCGCGAGCCTGTGAATGTGTGCCTCCATGTTGTGTGAGTTTGTATAACCCTGAGTGTGTGGGAGTAATTGGAAGTGTAGGGTTGAGGCGCTGAAAAGGCGTCAAATGTTTTTGTGTGGAGTGCAGGAAGGATTAGCAGCAGACAATTCAGGGCAGTAATCCCCGTTTTATTTTTTCATTCCTTCCACCTTCTCCTTCCATCCCCCCTTCCCCGCTCCCTGGTGAGATTCCTTTCCTCTCTGCTGTTGTTGTTTTGCATTCACAACTATGAGAGAAAGTTAAATCACTCTGCGAGAGAAACTGATTTATATTGAAGTATCTCCTTTAATACAGCCTGCCCGTTCTATATATGACATACGAATATGGAATGGATTGTTTGACCGTTAACTCGGCAGTGGAGGTAGTAACTGAAGTGACGTTTGGGTTAAAGGGGAGCCGGCAGGACGGGGACACACAGTGAAACAGCAAAGCCAGCTTTATGACAGGTCTTCTTCACGGCAGTATTGAGGGATCACTGCTTAAAAATGAGACAGGTGTTGTAAGTGACAGCAATTTGACATTGGTTTGACAAAGCCTGACCCCGGTTAGGCTGGGGTTAAGGGTTGCATCATGAAAAATGGCCACACAGGGAATTTTACCGCAAACCCTTGAGTTTTGTGGTGAACCTCACCAGTGATCACAGTCTCATGCAAGCCAGGAGTCAAATGTTCAGATGTAAAATCACATGCACCATCTGTTGCACCGCTGCTCCGCCGTAAACCTAAATATATCCTTTTAGCCAATTTGTGATGTAAGCATTAAGGGTAATATTTGGAAAATAATATGGAAATTTACATCCTGATGCAACCGACAGAGTGATGACTTGTGAAATAGCTGCGTCGGCCACACTGCTGCCACATAGCTTGTGCAAGCAGAGTGCTGGTGAGAGTACCAGGTCAAATGGTGTGGAAAAGCGTCACCTCCCAGTATGAACAAAAAAACAACCCCTGAAGGCAGGTGGTGGGGTTAAAGGTTAGGGGCTTCCTGTTGGCTGTAAGGTGGCATTTTTCCTGGGCTTCTTTCAGTCCGCCACTGGTGGGGACGGCAGGGGTCACTGTGGGGTCAAAGACGTTGGCTTTTGTGTTGACGGGGAGATGGACAAAGTGAGGAGCGAATAAGAGCCTGGTCTATTTTGAGTAACAGCATTATAAATGCTTGTGTTTAAGAAGATTTAAGTAGATAGTATTTAATTGGCACAGGCATGTATGCAGATGTAAAAATTACCAGTTGGCCTGAGCACACATTGTTATTGTGAGTTATAGGAGAAGATCAATATCAATTTCAACTCTGTAAGTTTATTTTAAGAAGTGTTTCGGTACAACTTGGTGCAACGTTGGAAGCAGGTGGAGACCGCTGCCCTCCATCAAAGAAGTATGGCTTCCAACAGCTGCAAACACGGACGTCTGCACAGAGCCTACACATACACCCTCTGATGAGGAAATTCACGTCACGCGGACCCCAGCAGACCCTTGTGCACTCGTGGATGCGGAAAGTATAATTTTGGCTTATAAAATGAGTGAACTGAAGAGACTGCAGGACGGGACAGATGTTTTGTCAGTGTTGTGACCTAAAACCCAGAGATTCAAAAGCAGCTAGCAGCAGTTAGCAGCTAACACAAAGAAGAAAACCAACTAGTGTCTGAAAATTGCGGAGACAACGCAAAATCTGTGTGCTTACCTGCCGAGCAGAGGACGAGATTAACTGCCACATAACAGGGGCGGTAAATTAATGTTGTTGCCATGCTAATCCATTGAAAGCGCTACCTGATGCGTATGTAAAATGACACGCTAGTTGCAGACACTGCTGTTACGCATCACACCTCATTTGATTGCTAAACGCCAGCTTGCTATCCGCCGTTGCTTTGTTCAGTGTAAAAAAACAAAACAAAGGTGGCGTAGAGAAGCCTCTTAGTTGCAGCGGTCAATCTGTTTAAAAAAAAAGGGGGCTACGACTCAGTTAAACCATGACGCTCTAAGGTTGCAGTGACTGAATAAACTTCTGTTCTTGTTCCGAGTTTGAATAACATGACAGCAAGTACAATCCCTCCTGCTGTTAATACATCTGTCTACATTCCTACCCAGATTAGCCACAGGCTGCAGCCTCCCCGTTGTGTAACACATGGAGGAGTAAGATTGATGTTGTGAGAGTGTTCAAACAGGCCTGCAGTAAAGATAGGGCGAGGTTGTACCCAATGTACTTTTCATTCTTTGCAGTGCGCCATTAGAAAACATGACCATGTCACTCGTGTTCTTCAATTATACACCATACTTTATACACTGAGACTGACCGACAATAATAACTACAATTGATAAAAATACTGGGAAACTGCTGTCCACTATGGAGAACACTGCAGAACTTATTTGAAGCATTCACATGAATAGACTGGAATAATCACTCAGCTGTCACATAATTTTCCCCTCAGATGTGAATTGTGCTTATTGTGGTCAGGGGAACAAATAAACTTTTATTACACTTTGAGCCGTCTCTGCACCACTGCCAATAATCAGGTCATTTAGACTATTCATAAAAAAAATAAGCAAAGATTAAGGCAATTTGTAATGAGAAATAAAGTACAACAAGGTGTTCTGATATAAGTAAATAATGAATGAGGTTTCTATCAGGACACATTGCATGTGCAATATTTTATTTATGCTATGGCTTCTTACCAAAGGAAAAAAGAGGGACTGCGTTTAAACTCAGTTTGGATCATCCAGTGGGAATCAAGCTGTTTTGTTGCATGAACCATGAACTAATACACAATTTAAACAAATTATTTTTGTAGCCATGGCATAAGTGGAATTATTTCACCAAATGATCAATGATTGAAATGTCCAAGGCTCAATAAAGACTTGGTGCAGAGGTCAGAGATCAAACACAAGTCAGGATCTTTTATCAACTGCTTTTTACTAATCACTGAACGTAGAGCAGATAGTTGTAAAAGTTGCACCAACAGTTCTGGTTCAGGTTCTGTGGAGTGCAGATGGAGAGGTTGGTGACCCGCTGCTGAGAGGTCTGCCAGCTTCTATATCACACAGATCTGAGGTTCGCGGCACGGGCAGAGGGAGGTGGTGACAAGTTCAACACACATTCCTGCCCCTAACGTTCACACTAGACAAGCTACATCTGAAAATGTATCGTTCCCCTCCATTTTATTCCTCCAGCTACACTGAGCTGATATTTTTGTACATGCAAGAAGTTTATAAATTTAAAAAAAAAAAGACACTGGCATGTGGACATAGTCTTAATCTGTATTTGTGCTTTCTCTCTCTTACCATATCCACACACATACTGTGTGCTGACAAACGGGCACCATGCTCCCTGCACACCTGTTCTTTTAAACTCAAAGACTTGTTTTGCAGGAATATGTACTTTTGTTAGCTTTTTGCAAACATGAAAAGGTGGAAGTCAAGCAGCTCTTCATCAGAGCTCCATCCACTTCAAAATGGCTCCAGAAAACCCATACTGTGAAACAAAGTGAAAACAATAAATGAACGCAACAGCCTCAACCCAAGATCATAAAGTTCCTTACAGACGCAAAAAAACAAACAAACGTGCAAGCACACACACACACACACACACACACACACGCAGGTCGACTCACAGACTTCACACACTGAGAAACAGGATACTGAAGGTCCCGGGATCTCAGCCAAAGCGAGCGGGTCTGAATGACTCCTGGCATTGGCAAACATTTTGCGTTTACTCCCACATCGTCACGTGTGAGGCGTCTCTGTATGCCTCTTCTAGTCTTTTCACGCTTCATTCTGAATGCTTTATCCACAAGGACAAAACACGAAAAACACCCAGGTGTCAACATGTCATGGTGCGTTCATGTCTTTGGGATGTGTACATTGTCAGTTTCCTGCCGACTGTTGAATAAAGTAAAAAATTAACTTAAACTATTTAAAAGATGACAAAAGTGGACTGACGGGGGTCCTCGAATCAAAACAACGTTTAAAAGTTGGCCTGAGCATCACTCAAATCATTTGTGTTTACTTCATGGAACATGCGATTCAATTAGAGTGCAGTCATTATTCATACTCACAGGCTGATTGTGCACTTAAGTGAGCAAATACAGCAGAGAATACTTGGGTCTGATTGTGGACACATGAAGAGTGCTTGAAAAAGTTGAACAGTGCGATACTGTGGTGGAGAGGAGTCGGCCAGTGTGATCTGTGCTCAACAACGGCTTTAGATGATGTTTTTATTGTACATCTGTGGTGTGACGACCCCGCTGTGACCCCACAGGGGAGGAAGTGGTGTGGGAGCACGTGACGAACGGCAACATTAACAAACCTCAAGGTCAGCGCTGAGGCGTGACGTGGCACACTCGGGTGACAGCTGGGGAATATTCAACCTGTGTGTGCATGTGTGTGCTGTCAGTGGAGGGCAGTAACGAGTTACGTTTACTCCATTACGTTTACTTGAGTAACTTTTTTGAGGAAATTGTACTTTTACTTAAGCATGCCTTTACTCTTAATTGAGTACATTTTTAGAGAAAAATCATTACATTTACTGCGTTAAAATTTGATAAATTCCTCATTCTACTTTTATCTTTTTATTATTTTATGCATTCACACACTTAGGAGGCAGGTGGTCATCTGGTCCCAGGTCTGCTGGCGCTCTGTTATCCTACTGCAGACACGCCTCCACATGTTCAAAGCAGCATCATGGCTGAAGTTGCAATACAGTAAGAAAGTATTATTAAGTAAGCTAATATTTACAGACAAACTGACAGCGCACACTATACAGCAGGCTCCTGTTGCAAAGTCAGTAGGACATCAGGGATCTGTGCAGAACCTGAGTTGACAGAGCAGGAAGTGTGTCTGTTGTGTTAATGCTAATATATAGACACAAGCCCCTTTTTTCACAGCCCGTTCAATGCGGGCCTGTTGCACCTCCGATACGCCTCACCGTCTATATAAACATCACAGAGGTGTAATGGGGGGTCAAAGTTGTTCCGCCTCTGAGACGGCAATGGAGGTAGCAACAGCGCCGAATTGACGTCTGTATAAACGGAGTGAGTCAGCCAGGCGGAACGATGAGAGAGGGCTGTGACGTTTTGTCTGCATGGTTCGTGTGCGACCCACAACCGTGAGATTTAAAAGCAGCTAGCAGCAGTTCGCAGCAACATTCGGGAGCTACTTACCCTCCGAGCAGAGGACATAACAGGGATGGTAAATGATTGTCATTGCCATGTTGTTCCATTGTTTACAAGGCGCTGCATGGAAAACGTCACACTAGACTCCGACGCGGATGTGTTATGCCTCTTTTAATTGCGAAACGCCGGCTTGCCATCTAAAAATCACACAGTGGAGTGGGGTTATGAGGCCGTCGCATTTTTTTCACTGTAAATAAACAAAGGCGGCGTAGAGAAGGGTCTTCGTTGTGGCGATATTGCACAATCTCTGTGTAAAAAGGGCTACATATAATAAACGCAGAGGCCGCAGGCCACACAGGTTCAGGTAAATGTATTCGTTTAATAAAACAAGAAGCTTATGGAAGTCAGTCCAAACGATAACACAAATCTCAAAAGGCAAAAATCCCAAAAACATAAATTAAGTCCAAAAAACAAACAAACACAAGAGGCACTAAACACTGGCAATACCAGCACAAGGTAGCACACACAATGAACTGGCAGAGACAAAAGGAAGGGCACGGACTTAAATACACAAGGAAGACTAACCAGACACAGGTGAAACCAATCAGGGCGGAGCAGACAATCAAAAAAGGAGGGAAAACTAACAAGACACAGGTGAGTGTAATACAGGGCAACATACAAGAGGAAGGGAGCACACAACATACAACAGGAAACAAACTAGAACTCACATGAAAAAACAGACATAGGAAATAACTAACACATATAAACCATAAAGTCCAGAACATAACAGTAAAACAACACAATACAACTTGTGTTTGCAAAGTAACAGTACTTTTACTTGAGTACAGTTTTTGGATATATTACCCACCACTGTGTGTGGCTGAAAATTAAATTCTCAGTTGCTTTATATCAATGCATTTCTCCTATGAAAGCTATACTATATAAAAAATGTTTTATGGTTGTTAACATTGCAGCACATTGCACCTTGACACACTGTACACACAAACAAAAAAATAGATTAACTTATCTCTGCTGGATTTCAACAGCTATGATTTCCAGAACTGCTACACTGACCTCATCATGAACCCCATTTGACATCTCAGCTTACAGCTTCATATCAAAGACACTCCCATTGTTTCATGGCATAAATGTCCTACGCTTTTCACCTTTGAAACCAACATCCAAGCAGCTCAGCATGCAATCTCTCAAATTAGCCGATATATGTGTAAAATCTACACGAAGAGGTCTGCAGCAGCAGCGGAGACGGTACACGCTAATCTCCCCTCCCACATGCAAACAAGAACCTGGCTGACCTCAACTTGATCCCGCTGTCTGGAGCTGCAACAAACCAGAGGAATAATGAGGAATAAAGCTCTTTTTACTGCCAACCTGAGAGGAAGTCACTAAATGAGGGAGAGGGAGGGGAGCAGTAAAGCCAGAGGCAGTCTGTCTGTTTACAACCCCTCATTTAAAAAACAAGGAACAGTACGTACTCTAAATAGCTGAGTGGTAGGCTAATGGTTTCTGATTTGGAAGCGGTCTCCTGTGTAGCTTGTGCATCCATGTTCTTTAATGATGACGGCACAAATTTGTGGGGATAAAAAAAACTTGTTGCTCAGCAAAGATACAGCCTGTAAGCGCAGGGCCATTAACATTACACACAAGTCAAATCTAGGCCAAAACTGCATAATCAAAATAGATCATCATATTAAGTGACGAAATGCATCTTTTTGTACCGCTCCTTGTTGATAAATGGTGACCAATATTGTTCTGGGCACATTATTTTGACATTATGTCTTTATCAATTAGTGACAATTTGGAGCTCCACTATGTGGCATGTTGTACTTAAAACAAACATCAAAATGTACGCTATAAATTGGAGTAACAGTGTTGTTTCATCATATCAAGATATATGTGTAGCTTACATTTAAAAATATACCAGAACTAGAAAAAAGAATCAACAGGTAATGACAGTGTTGTGTGTTCACTGTAGATTTGACTACAGCTACAAACTAATTAAGAAAACAAAAGATATAGAAAGGCACAATGGTCAGTTTTGTTTTTTTTTTGCTTCTGTCACATTTATTTCTCTCTGAACTCTGCACTTAATGTGATGGTGTGTTCTTTGGGGACTGTGTGCTTTAACAGTTCCTCTTGCAAGGCTTAATGAGCTAGCATGGGGTGTGGAGGAATAAGGTTGGAGGGATGTTTCAGGTCAATAAAAGCCAACGGCCGACAGCTAATTAAAGAAGCTGGAATGGCAGTGAGGAGGGTTCGGTTCAGGAAGCACCACCGCCACGTTAGCCTGCTGTTCTCTTTCTGATTATGGCAGCAGTGGTAGGCTGGTAATGAAGAAGCTCTGGCACAGCAGATGGGAGGCGGGCTAATGGTCGAGAGCTGCGGGGGACGACTTCAAAGAGCTGCTGAGGAGTGTCGAGTAGTGCGGTGTGGAGGCTGTGCTGAGAGGAGGGTAGAGACTCCACTCTGGGCTTTTATGGCCAAACAAGAATGTTTGTGTAGTCTGACTTGTTTAGTCTGGTCAGATAACAAGGAGCATTTACAATGGCTCTATTGGGACAAGGTCGGTTTGATGTATTATCTGGTGTTGAAAACATGAGCAGAGGTCATATTTTAGGAACATAAAACATAAGTTTGTTGGTTTAAGACACTTGGAAACACAAAAATTGACTGTTTTTGTGTGTTCTGCACACACATTTGTCTTACTATACTTATGAGAGCCTTCCATTGATTCTTCAACCCACAATAACCTCAACCCTGCCAGCCAAATGCTTCTCCAAACTGAACCATAGACCATTATTTAATAGTGGATGGAGTAACTGTGACGTCACCCAAAGGTTTCTGAAGAGCCGAAGCTCAATGTAGGCAGTTCCAGCCGTCGCTAACTCCTGGGCAATCCAAAAGTGGGCAAACAGATGGAGCTTGGGTATGGCTGAGACGAGCCGGTAACTGAAACTCATCTACCTGGCTCAAAGCCACCAAGCTAGGTTATTGCTGTATTCACATACACACCATAGACTGTATAACATTAATAAATAGAAGATAGAGTAAAGATACAGTATATCCACTTTTCAATCCCAAAAGTTTTTTTTAAATAAACTCCGGCTCTCGTGGTGTTTATTCCTCTAGAAGCTCCAGGTACCGTCCAACGCTCTGTCGTCCAGAGCTCTCCAGCTTGCAGCAGCTGTCTACTGATGAACAGGGTCGCTCATTCCGAAACACCGGCGTCTGTCCCTCGACTTCGGTCTGTCAGTCAGTTAACCGCACAGCAAGCCATATTATTTGTTGGATAGTTGCGTGAGAAATTCTCCAAAAGGCACCAACATCACAAAAACGGCGGAGAAGTTAACGTTAAGTGACTCGAATTAGCTGAGGTAAAGTCTATAAGAGACCGCTCGTGGCTAGCTGTCACTCATAAAGTGGCCACACCCTTAATTATGCTTAATCTAACTTACAGAAGTGAGGTATATAAAAATGCATCCCCTCAACAGAGAAATTAGCTATAGCAACTAAAACCATTTTTTGTACCAGGCTTGTTTTATTGTTGTTTTTGGTGTAAAGTTGGGCATTTTAATACAAGTTTCTTATGGGTGATTCGCTTTTTGAGCCAGCCTCGAGTGGCATTGGCTTCATTTTTCAACCCCGTATGTTGCCGCTTAAACTGAACCTTCTGATACAACAAGCCAGCTTAAAAAAAACAGCCCAGTCACCAGAATAAACATTTCTGCAAGTCACAGATGTGTTAGTTTTGTATGTTTCATGTGTGTCAAGATTTATGCAATATGTGTGATATCACATGCAGATTGCATGTACATGTATATGATCTGACTTTCTCATCTGGAGGTGGGGAGGTCGGCGGTGGTGTGACACCTGGGCGAGACAGCTGCCAAGCAAGAGACCAGTGTTCAAGATTGGGTCAAGACAAATCGGGACATTTTAACAACCGTTGGGGACATTTTGTCGCCGTCTTTGCGCCATCAAAAGCAGATATTTTGACCGACACATCGGGAGAATTTCTGCCGTATTTGTGGTGACTAAAGTGGATATTTTGAACAAGATATTGGTAGAGTTTCATATTCGTGAGGACAAAACCAGGCATTTTAAGGCAAAACATAATATTTTCTTAACCCTAACCAGTCTTTTTTTGTGCATAAACCTAACCAGAGCTTAAGCAATGCATTGTCACAGCATAACATTGAAAATGTAAATGTAAAGTTTCAACATGTCTGCATGCCATTCACTCCTGGACAGGTAGCATGCTTGTTTTCAGCTTCTTTTTTTTGTTGTTGCTTAAACGTATCATTAACCCATACTTCAATCAATCACGTAACATAATTTCAATCTTAATTTATAACCTGACCAGAAATATTACCTCAGGAAAGCAGTGGATTATTCTCATTCTTTCTCTGCTAGGAAGTTTATGTGATCCACGCAAGCATGACTAATACACAAACACACAAGTGCAGACACACTCTAATGCATCCACTTCACTTTAAAACACACTCTGCTTCCTCCTCTTCTTTCTCTCTCTTCCGGACACACACGCACACACACACACACACGAACACAGAGCCTCTGGGCCAGCCTAAGCAGGACAGTTGCTGAGGTAATCGTCCTCGGGGAGCGGCAGCCGTTCTCCCCTGAGCGCCTTCTGCATTATTGAAAGACCAGTTCATTCATGTCAACAGGAACTTCCTGCCTACCTGAGCAAATGATACACTCAAGGACCTGTGCGCCTGCACACTTAGTAATCTGAGAATGCCCAGTTAAGAGAAGCGGCCACATCCGTTGCACTGGGCAGACCGATTTCGGGTGTACACGGGTTGCGTAACCCACCGGGAACTGACACGGACGGTGGCAACAATGGAGTGATTGAAAATTGCTTTGATTAGTGACCAGAAAGCTTATAAAGGAGTGTTTAGTTCATGGGGCTTTTCAGAGACTTTGTGAGATAGATAGTTGGTGGTTCACCATTCAATGAACAAAACTGTGAAGAACAGATTACATGCTTTCAGCAAAGGACAGTGGCTGGTGCAACCCAATCCTGAACCCTGAGCCCCTTGAGCCCGTTAGCCCACACTCTAATCGGAACTTCAAATAAATTTGAATCTTAACCCTAAAATCAAGCTCAATTTTATTTATTTTTTCTCTTAAAGAAGCATAAGATGGTCAATTTATCATGGTGGTGGTTCAGATTTTTTAATATTTCATTAGGAGACCATCACTTGCCATGTTGTGAGAACAGCATCTGTCAGAAGTTGTGTTGATGGCACAGCCGGAAGTGAATGATGTTCCTAATCCAGCGTTGAAATGTTTTCATTGATTTTGATACAGTTTTCACCATAAGTGCCGTGGAGTGACGCTTCAACCAATGAGTCCTTGTTTTGTAGGTGTTTCTGCACACAAAAGCTCAGAGGCAATGTGGTACACATTCCTAAGTTCTAGCACTATTCTAAGGATCTACAAACGTCATGAATCCAAATTTTAAAGCATTGATTTAAGTAGATTTACAACACTATCTGTAATGCTGAAGCTGGAGATGCCGCACAGAAGTGCTGGTTGGATGGATGAACTGTTGTTTGTCCAGAAATAGTTCCAGAATCTAACTGTAACCTAAAACACAAATTGTCATATTTATATTTATAAATATGTAGTTTGTCTACATATTAAAGAATATTGTGTCCCATTTCCCAGTTAATATGTGAGATTTACAGGATTTTGTGAGGACAAATTTATGATATGACTTTAAATTAATTTTAAATCTGTTCTCCTGTCGATATGTTTCCCCTTACCACTGGGACTTGAGAGGATTCAAAGCAGACATTGTTTCTACTCAATAACAAGACCAGACTACTTAATAATACAACAAATGTTTACTCTGCCTTTATCCTAGCACTGAGGCCAGAGTTTCTACTGTATGTCCGCTTGGAATTCTTGCGGTTGCTTTTGTTTTGGACAGTAGCCAGGCTGCTAGCAGCCACGTTGCTAATGCTCTCTTTGTGACTGCATCGCCAACTATTGTTGGTACCACTTGATACCTCTTGGGAAGGAAAGTTGTCTATTTCCACTTTAATGTTCTTGGCAAATCAAGTGATTATATTACTGATTCTGATTCTCTTTGTTATTTACTTTTATGGTGTTGGCCATTGGTGATTTTAATATTCTTTACATGAGCCTACTTTAATTTCACATATTGCCCAGTACAGTCCAGTACCATTCACCATCTCTACCTTATTTGTCAGTTTTGCCTATCCCGTGTAAGTCCACTGAGAGCAATGTAAAACCAGAGGCTATTTCCTTTTATGTGGACACATACTTGGCCAATAATGCTGATTCTGTATGTGCTTCCAGACTTTGTGTAATTGTGTGTGTGTATGGGTGAGTGTGTGCCACAATTACCACAGACTGTTACCTCCTTCCGAATGTGTCATGTGAACGGATCTCAGTGGCTGTTATGAAGACACTTTGCATGTTGACTCAGGGGTTAGTGAGCAGGCAGCTGTCACATCCTGATACCGATGAGTGTCAATATATGGATTTCTGCTCCGGATATTTGAGCCCTGCCTTCACCCAGCGCTAAGATGAGATGTTGTTATCAGTTGGTCCACAATTAGAAATGTCTTTATGACTTATAACTTGTGGTGTGTTAGTTTTCTCCTCTGCCCCTCCTTCCCGGCCCAGACCGCCTGCCTCAAAGGATGTCATGGGATGCAGAGAGGAAGCCAAATGTAACCACTACAGTTCACATGACTGCTCAACAAACACTGCCATTCAGGAACAAGTATCACTACAGCAATGCATGTTTCACTGTGCATGTGCATCCTGTGTACTACTTAGTACTGAGTTGTTTTTTTTTAAAGAATTCTGTCAGGAAAAGGATTTTTTATTTTTATTTTTTTACCTCAGTAGGGGTTGTAGAGCAGGAATCTAGTTTCTGTTTGCCACTTGCCAGGTTAAGACATTTCCCCTGGATCAGGAATTAGAATAATGTTACTCTTTGTTTTGGTTGCACTGCTTCTGTGAGTGGAAACTCTTCAGGCACATCACAACACAGAGAGAAGACATAATCATAGCTACCACTCAAATTTAAAATGCAGTTCAGCATCAGTTATGATCTGCACAGTTGCAGATTGAGATTAGGCTACAGTAATATTATAAGTATTATACTATTTGTGGAATTTGATTCCAGTGGTGGCTGTGGAGGATTTTTTCTGACTGGTGTGATCTAAACATTTCCAACAAGTCCAACACATTGTGAAGTCCAAAAGTAAAAAACAAAACAAACATCTTGAACACTGTGGTCAAAACTATATGTTCTCTCTCATTTGCTGCACACACAAAGGCAGGCTCACACCTGTGATATTAACGGGTCGGTCTAGGAGCAATCTAACGGCACCACACATTACATTCATATAGCAAATCTATTTTGGCCTTTCCTGCTCAGTTTTCAGAGTACATGACGGGGAAGAGGAGATGCTAATTTTCATCCCAGGTGACATTGCGAATAGACACGTATCAAAAACAAAGCAGCGGCTGGCTTGACCACGGTTGGCTCGATGGCTTACGTTACCGCAGTGATTCTTGCTTTGGGACTAATCCCCTTTACTTTTCCAGCAGGTGGGAAACAACACACAGGAACTTCACACAGCTTCACAGAAGCTGCAGCCTTTATTTTACTGACAAACTTTAATCTATAATGTACATTTACTATTACTGACAACTTCCTGCTGATTCCTCCTCTGACATCCTCTGCTCCATTCAGCGCCACACTCCAGGCTGCGCTGCTCCTTTTGAATCTGTGCTCTCTCCCCTCCACTCTCCTGTTGGCTTCGTGTCATATCAACACAAGCAAGCTGAGCTTAAAAAGCTTAAAACTATTTGTACGAAATAAATATTTGGGTAGAAACCCATTATTTGCGCTCTGCCGAATACCGGATTCGGCTGGTCTCTGTGCAGACATGATGGCACCAAAATTGACATCCTTACTGTGACAACAAGACTGGCTGACTGGACCTGGTGATTGTTTGCCAAGAAATAGGACAAGAATGTATTTCTCCCTAAAAACAAAAATTGATGCATTTACATTTTGGATTTATCAAACGAAACACATTGCAGGATTTTTCGCACAGCGTTTTGTTTTTGTGTGGCTTCAAAAGCATTATTATCTATACGTATTACTGTCCTCCAATCACGATCAAGGATTCGCCCACTGAAATTTGCATAAACATAGCTGGCCAATCAGGATGAGCCTACACAAGGATGTGGTCAGCGTATATAAGGTTGTGCCTCAGCTGCCTTCTCATCCTGCCACCTCTTAAGTGAGCAGCGCATAAGATAGAGGGCCGTTTGTGCTTATAGAACAAGGGTTACAATAATGTAACCTTACATTCTATCTCACACAGGCTTCGCCCTCTACAGGACTCTATGGGTACAGTGGGTGGCACTAGGGGTAACTGCTACAGCTTCCTATTGTCATCGCTGAAAGGGAGTGGGGGAACAAAATCTAAAATCCCAACCTAGGCTGCCACGGCTATAACCCCAGGTATCAACACACAGTGGACGTAGACCGTATGCCCCAAGTTATCCGGGGAACACAGGGACATGTGGACACACACAATGCCCAGAGATAGAGAGAGGGTTTCAGTTGGAGTTTCAACTGACACCTGTCCACCCCGTAACCATCTTCACCAGTCCTGTGTTGCCCCCGTGAGCACAGACCCTGAGAAGGAGCCCAACATATCCAAGAGGTAGAACTGTATGACGGACATGTGGCCATCCACAATGTATGCATATGTGCTCGACACACACCCCACTGAACAGGGTTGTCGACACCACAATACTGTGTGTTGAGAGTGCATGGACCACAAAGGGTTATGTCCCGTCCGCCTAAAGGCCTCAGAGATACACTCACATAACCAACTGGCAAGGTGCTTCTTGGACAGGGTCTTTCCAGTCACACCATCCCCAAAGCTAACAATCAACTGCTCTGTGCGTCTGATGGGGGGCCATGCGTTCAACATAGCATGCTAATGCATGAACTGGGCAAAGCAGATTCTGTTTCGCCTCCCTGTCCCCAGTGTGGGCAGGACAAAAAGAATCCAACTGAATAACTCTTGACCTGAATGAGCTCCTTAAGTTCTTCGTAACAAAGGAGGGGTTTGGGCTGAGAGTCGCCCCACTGTGGTCACCCCGGAGTAACAAACAACAGGGGTTAACTGACAGGGCGGTCAGCCCACCCACCCTCTTGGCTGAGGTCAAAGCAAGCAACATAGCTGTCTTCAATGACAATGCCTGCAGAGAGGAACACTCCAGAGGCTTGTAGGGGTCCGACACCAAGGCCTTGAGCACCAGCGGAAGCTGCCATTGAGGTGAGGAGGTATGCGCCACAGGCCGCTGCCTCTTAACCTCCTGTGGGAACTGCTTCACAAGGGGGTGACTAAAGATGGGTCTGTCACCAAACCCGTCATGGCAGGGGGAAAATGGTGCTGCATACACCTTAATGGTGGAATGAGACAGCCCCCTGTCCAACAAACACTTTAGAAAGGGAAGCTCTGATCCGATTGCATGAAACAGAGAGTCAATTCTCCTTTCCTTGCACCAGCAATGGAATCGCAACCGCTTCGCCAGGAACAGGCAACACCTGCCTCCCCCAAAAATATTCTTGTGCAAAGGGAACGCTCTGGTCCCTTGGCTGACACAGAGCTCTGGCTCTGATCTGCACTCTCACAGCCTCACATGGAGGTTGCAGCTGGAAAGTTGCAGCCGGCGCTGTCTGGGGAGAAGCCATGGCCGCGGCTTCCATAGCTCTATGGCGGCGGCATTCTCTCCTTCTCACCATCGTGTTGTTCCGTCTCATCTCATCCTTTCCTCTGTGGGGGTGAGCGAATGGCAAATGTCCGCTGAGCAGCGAGAACTCTTCAGGACTCTTCAGGAACTCCCGGCGAACTGAAGTTGGAACAGGAAAAACTGGAACAGAAAACTCGCTGAGAGAAAAAGGAAGGGAAGGCAGCTGAGACGCAGCCTTATATATGCTTACCACGTCTCTGGTAGGCTTATCCTGATTGGCCGGCTATGCAAATTTCAGTGGGCAAATACATGATCGTGATTGGAGGAGAGTAATACCCATAGAGTCCAGTACAGTGCGGAGCCTATGTGAGATAGAACAACTTTCTTTCAAACTGTTTAGCTTCTCCCCTGCAGACAGTTCCATGGCTGTGTTCAAAACAATAACAAGTTAAAAAACACACCACAACAAAATAATAAGGATTTAAATATTATTGCTTCAAGGACTGTCAAAGAAAGTCAAAAAGACAACAGCACGGAAATCATTGACTTGCAGAAGTTGTCTGCCAAAGAACAAAACAAATACAACATGAAAACCACGAAAGCCTATAAAGCCTGCCTGCAAAACTATGTTGCACAAAGTGCTTCAAAAGCTGACATTCTCGTTCCTCATGGGCTGCCATGAAGCTTTATTTACCTGACCTATGAGCCTGGGGTCACATGCTTGGCCCTTTAAGGGCAGAACAGCCCTCATTTGAAGTGGGGCACTTGTGGAATTCCCAGTAGACCTTTCATGTTGTAAAAATTCCTGTGTATCCTGGTAAACACCCAGGAGTTTGACCTCATCCTAACGGGAAGTTCAAAAGGTCGCCATGGATTGGAGGGTGGAGCCTTCTCACACACACACCTGATAAGCAGCAGATTACAGGCTTATCTTTCAGGGAAGGTCTCAGTGACCTTTGAACTCTTTTGAGACTCACCAATGACCACATAGCAACAAAAGAAAATTGTATAATGCTGGTATGATGAAAATGCACTATGATTAATGTGCACAAATTAGTAGTTTGTTCCCTTAAGTTAATAATTTATCATTGATATTGATTGACATAATTCAATTAATCAAATTAAGTAATTCAGGGGTAGACATTATTAATTCATACAATGCTAGAATATAAGAATACAAAAAAATGTACAGTATAGAAAACAGAATAAGAAAATAAAACGGTATGTGCAAAAAACAGAATAAAAACAGATTGTGCAAATAAAAAAAACAATATGTGCATTAAGCCAGAATGAAACAATGTGTGCAGTATGAAAAACAGGATAAAAACAATATCAAGACTTTCACCCTCTGCTGCGTTGTCACATACTGACAGAGGAAGATGGCTGCCACAGCCCATAAATATGGTCAACACCAGGGTCATAAAACCAGCTCACTTTTAAAACCTGTGGGATGAGTCCTCACTTGACGGTGGAAAACTGTCCATCGAGGCTGTAACGTTAAACTCCAGCTTCCTGCGGCCTTTAAATAGGACTGTCATAAATCACAAGAGGGACTAAATCTGAAAATGCTTTTCCGCTTTGACCTCCATTCACACTAAACCTTCAAATTCAGATGTTTTCATATCACAAAGAAAAGGAAAAAACATTGTCTTTTGAACAGAAGTATAATATTTTCCTGTGCTGCCTTCGCTGACCTATTTTAACCCCTCACCCACCTTTGCAAAATGATCTAAGACTGCTAAAGTCAAACATCTGACTCAACATGGCATCACTGCTAAGCGGAAGCAGAGGCTTGTGAGGGGCTAAAATATTGATGTGAAAGAAGGCGTGAGTTCCCAGATTCACTGAACTCAGCTACAGATCAGGGAGATGATGCATTGTCTACAATCCAGTTACATAGTATGTTGGTATTTCAGTAAAAGGATTCAAATATGAAAATGTATGGATTCTGCAAGCAGTCATTTTAGAGTATTATTTTTCATTTCTTGTTCAATGAAGCTCTTTTTCTTAAATGCAAGAAAAATCTGAATAACCTTCCATTTTACAATATTTTTGACCTATAGCAAAGTATTATTTTTCATTCCTGAGCATGAAGTCTACAGTGCAAACTTTTGCATTTGTGTTCAAGATCAAGGCAACAGTACCTTTCCCAAAATGACACGACACTACAGCATGATGGTGGATTAATAGGCTCACACTTTGTTTCTACACCAGCAACTGGGAAAACTTTTCTGATTAGTGAAAGTAAGGGGTTTGTTGGTTTAGGTACTAAAAATGATAACAAGAATTTCCCCTGTGATTCATACATGTTACCTTGAGTCTTGTAAAGCCTGACATGATGCCCTGTCAGGTTGAGGCCGAGGACACCAACATGTTGGCGACTCAACTCATGACACCATGTGGCTGCAGTATGCAACTGTTTTACAGGTGTTTCTCATTTAGCTGCAAGTCAGAAGCACGAGAGAGCCATGTTCTCTATGAATATACTT
>JBBPCS010000917.1:13796804-13813697 GCA_037974645.1 Hollardia meadi | reverse complement strand
TATGAAAGGAAACAGAACAATTCACACTTTTTTTTTTTTTTGCATTACAATTATACTTTTGGCTTAAGATCATGGGCTTATGGTAATTTGCATAATACACTGAATGAAAGAGTCAAGTAAAACAGTCTGTGTGTGTGTGTTTTCTGTATACGTGTGTTGTTGAAGTGTGTTGTGAAAGTAGTTGTGTACAGAGGAGAGGATGTGTACTTCGCAATGATGTGTAGCAGCAGAACTAGTTTCATGCTTTGTGTGTGTGCATGCGTGATGTCAGTAAAAGTGTTCATGCATGTGAGGTGGAGCAGTGCATGGAAAGACTGCAGGTCTCAGACGCAGCTTCCATACAGTTACGCCATGATTCATCTTATAAGTAATGCAACGCCACATCGCCTTCTCCTTTCATACATGTTACTTTCTCTATATCTGCCCATGTTCCACTGCGCCGCTGCAGATATCTTTACATTATGCAACAGGTAGCTTCAACCAAACAATCAGATTGGTCAGAGAGGAAGTTTACCAGTGTGCTGCTTTTGAGTATGCGTCATTAAATCAGGCTTTATGGCATGTTATCATGTGACACTGCTGTACTTGTGTACTACTGCTTGTGTTTGGTTCTTTTCTTCTTGATTGCTTCTTTGTTATTTTAGATATTTTAATTATGCCTTCTATTAATTCTTCTTTTGTGTCTTTAAACAGTTTTTCAGGTTGCTCTTTATTTTATTTTTTTTTCCTTTATTGTTGCTATCTTTCTCTTTCATTCTCCTCTTACATTGTGCTTTGCAACACTAGATTTGATAAGATGCTCTTAGCATATAATAGTTTCTAGAGCAGCTACAAACAATAATATGATTATCAACCTTTTGTAACTTAAGGCCCACTTCTGATTGTTAACAAAAATTCAGAGGACCATCTTCCCAAATAAAAAATAAAAAATATGCTGGACTGCGACAGGATTTCACCACATTCGACACACTGTGCTTTCGACTCTGTATTACTGCGGCATCATTATGAATCCAAATTTCTTGCAGTAAAGGTCATATTTCCTCACCAGACAGTTTGGATCTTTTACTCATACGCTAGAAACAATCAATGTTGTGTCACTGCACTGGGTTTGTCTGGTGATATTCAAAAGTAACTTGTAATTGAATTAATTGATTATTTATGTGAGTTCTGGAGAACATTTAGATGTAAAAATACTTATTTTTGTAAATTACATAATAACAACAACAACAACAATCAAACCATTTGGTAGCTCCACTGCATCTACAGCCCATTAAATGATGCTCTGAGGCCCACCAGTGGACCATGGTTGAGAATAGCTGTGGTAAAACATATCTGTATGTAACATATTATATGTAACAAAACCTGTTTATAACATAGCGTATTGCATAATGTAATGTGGGTCATTGCATCTTGGCTACTTCAATGGGTCTAGTGTATGCTGTCAAATGGCTCAACTTCATGTGAAGCTTCCAATGTGTGTTGCTCTTCACCCCATCTTAATCTTAAGTACTTTCAGACAGCGTGGGTGGTTTCAGCTGGCAGTTTTGACAGAGAATGTCGGTGGCTGCTCGTGTGAACTGAGCTTTTTTTTGCTGTGAGTTGATGACGGCTGCACTCTTTTCACCTTGCCGCTGCAGCTCACTGTGTGACCATGGCAACCACAGAAACCCCACCAAGTAAATTGGTGCTATCGCTACTGTAACTTTACTGGTATCTGAGCTTCCTGAATGGTAACCTACAACGCTTTATAAAGCAGCAATTAACAAAAGCTGCTTTAACTCGGCTTGTTTGTTTATCCGGTCTGGGCCACGAAGCAATGTTTATGACATGAGTTAGCTAAGGTGCTATATTCATCGTGTCACATTTGAGACCATTTTCTTTATTTTAAGCTGCTATTTGAATATTTAATGCAGTTAGAGCATCCACTGAGCATCGCCCATAGGAATGAATGCGGTCCTGCATCTGACGCTGTATCCAGAATCTCCCTTAATACGTCTCTGAATGTAACCAGAAGCTATAGCAGTGAGCTATGCTATATAGTGTTTGTGATCCATTTAGTGTGGCAATGATGCCGTCATGTATTTTGCATTTTGGCCTTGAGAGGCTGTCATGTCTTTTATTTTATTTTTGTAAGCTACAGACTTTTATGTCTGCATGTCAGTAAATTGAAACATCTTGAGTAGCACAGACATGTCACATTGCAGCAGCCAAGTGTAAACCACAATAATAAACCCACTGTACAACAGGCTGGTGTGGTTGTGACTGCTTCATAACAGAGTCCGCCCACTGTACCCAGCAGTCTCTTGCATTCATCTAATTATAGCGTATGTAAATGTGGATTTGACTCTTCTTAGGGAGCATTCGAACAATGAATCATATCAGATTTTGAAAAAAAAAAAAAAAGCAAGATGGGAAAACAGCAATTTAAAGATGTCAAGACTGAATCGCTGCACACACAGCTGTAAACATGTCAGGTGAGTCATTTCCTTTATAATATGCCTGTAATCACCATCATTATAAAATTATGTTTTGCACACCCTTCCTGTGACTCCAGGTTGTAACATTGCTCAATGAGGGAGATTCATAGTGAAATTACACCCACCAACATCACAAGAAAAACTCTGTTCTGAGTCACTATTGTTATTTTCTCACATTACTTTTCACAAATCTCACATTAGAGAGAAGTAGCATATCTGCACCCTCATTATTGCTTGTTATTGCTCTTATTTCTGCGGGTAACTGGTTAAAAAACAGTTTACCGTTTACTTAAATAAAATCAAAACCAAAGTAAAAGTCCTGAATTTAAAATTGTACTTTAAGCTTCAGTCATCAGTGTTTTTATATTAACAATGAGCCAAATGTTCATCCAATGTGAAAGGAATTGCACTCATCGATGAACCTGCAGATTTAGCACCCAATTCTGCGGTCCCTCTTAACTCTACAGAGTGTTTTAGCCTCTTTGAGCTCTTTGTTTTGGTTTTCCGACACATTTACTGTATGGTTCAGACTTTCCAAATGCAGCAGTTTTTAAGTCAGATAAACCAACTGTAAGTACCTACCAAGCATGAAACAGTAGACAGACAAAGTTAGGTACTACTTAGTACTAATGAAGCTTAGTGAAAGTTCAGTCAGGAAGACTATATCCTTGCACATGTCCTCTAAGTCACAAGCAGCTTCCGGCTATCTCTAAGCTTCAATAACTTATGTTCCTCTTCATCCAATCACAACCATGACATGCTGTTCTTTAGCCAATCACTTGTAAACTGTCAAACTTTAAAAGTGCTCTCTCTCTGCTGTCGTTCAGCTGTCATTTCAGCACCGCAAAGATTTTGCAACCCACCTCCACCCCTTCACCACCTTAACTGCGGACGCCTGGCCATCTCAAATCAAACCCTCAGATCAGAAGTCCCCTTTCATGGAGTCATCAAACTCAATTCCTCATCACCACCACCAGTGTCTAGGCTCCGGGGGGTGGGAGTCTCCTTCAGATTGGAAGCTCCTAATCCGTCGGACCACTCCCCTTGTTGATCTACTTCCTGCCAGGGTCTAAGCGCCAAAATCTACCCCTCTGTTCACAATAACTTTAATCTACTTGAAATTGTCTCATGTATTCTTCTCATTCGTCTCTCCTGACTGAAATAGCAGCTAAAGAGCCAGTTATTTCGAGACCAAAACTGAAGATTATAACTAATAGTCAAGTAAAATACAAGTCAAGGTTTCCGCAGTTGCTGAAAATAAAAACAATGTGACAACACATCCAGATGTTGCCATTTTACAGCTGGGATGGAAATCAAAATATCTAAATTTGGTGTTTCCCTCAGAATAAAACAATGAACATAGGAGATATAAATCATACAGAAGTCAGTGATACATTTTTTTTTGACCTACAGTAGAACCAATAAACCATATGGGAATGCAGCCCCACAAGTGAGATGTTTTCATTTTCACATTACTGGAAAAAACTGCAGGGAAGATTGGAAGCTGCACACAATCTCTGGGGAGTCTACAGAGAGTTGTAGCGAGTTACAGGCAAACTCAAGATTTAATTACATGCCATATAAGGCCACAGACACCACAGAGACATTGATTGGCTCTTCACTGTAATGAGACAGGATATCCAGTGAAATGGCCACCTCACATCCCTTCTGGAGCCACAATCAGCCAAGATCTATTTAAAGAAAGATCCAATCCAGGAATGTATTTTCAGCAGGGGTTGCTTCCCTGGATGTGTGCCTGCACCCAACATTTTATGTGCAGAATGAAACAATTGAAAACTGTAGTACACTTTCTACAGTTAAATCTGAAACACGAGTGGAAATAATATGATATGATCGAGGATATGTCAACCTGCAACAAGCTCATCGGCTGTCGGTGGTCAAAATGCAAAACTAATGAGGAAAAAAATGAAATCATGTTTTGTTTTAGCCAAAATCATGATCTTTTCTTAAACCTTTTTTGTGCCTCAACCTAACCAAGTAATTTTCTTTTCTTTTCTGAAGCCTAAATATGATGTTTTTGTGCCTATATCTAACCAGGTGTTTTTTGTGCCTAAACCCAACCAAAACCACAGTTTAACAACACTAATGGCACCAGGTAAACTAATTTCTTACCATTATGTCAGGTACCATGTTGTCGGCCACAGATGTACCTCTTTTGTTTTCAATCTTCTCACATCCACAGGTGCATAGTGGGTTAGTTCCTGTTAGCATGCTAACACACAAAATTAAATGGTGAACATAGTAAATATTATGCTGATTATCAACAGGTATAATGACATCGTAAGCATGTTAGAGTCCTGCATAGAGACATTTTTGGTGGCTCCTTAAAGAGGTTTTACACGCTGCTAAAGGAAAATCATCAGTAACAATTCATCACACAACTGTTGAACAAGCAGAAAATGAGCCATGACGGCTTAACTTTCATATGTGGTCACCCCACCCAAAATGCCGATTCTGAACCAGGAAAAACAGGAGAGTGCTGATGTTAGCATGTAGTTCAAAGCATCACTCTGCTTAGCAGCCTCAGAGAGTCACTAGCATGACCATAGACTTACTGTCCATACGTTCTTTAGGGTAATGCAACACATGCGCTACACACTACAATTTAGCTCTTTCCACTGGGCAGTGATTATCTACTATAGACATGGACGCAGGCGATTGATATACATTAATTACAGAACAAAAGACAGAAATCGAATGGATTTCATTTAAATTATTTTTGAAAAAACCCAACTTAAGCTCAACCCCCCCCAAAAAACTTGAAAGTTTGAGGAGAACAATCCAACCTGTTGCCGTCCCAGGTTGTGACATACCGACGTTTTGTCATGCGCCCCTCGCGTCTTATCCAGACGTTCAAGGTAGGCCTACCATTTGGCGTCCCCGACACATGCACTAAGCCTTCCCTTTAGCGTCTCTGGGCGATGTGCGAAGGCTCACACCCTGCAGGTCTTATCCTGATGCACAAAGTCTACGTTGTTTTGGTTAGGTTTAGGAAATGACCAGTGATACTTAGTTTCAAACGGGACGTGAACTCCGGTCTCCTGGGTGAAAGTCGTGTGTGTGTGTGTGACCGTCCACTCAACCTCCACCCCTCTTGGCACTTTCTCGCTTTGGAAGGTAAGTCACGCTACGTCATGTTCAAGTTGTCTTATACTGACGCGGTCGGCTTTACATCGCAGGTACATTAAACCCTTGTGCGAGTCTGGATGAGACACGAGGGGCTATGACAAAACATGGATAGCTGACAAGCTGGGGAGAACGGGCTGAACAGTCAGGGTGGGTTGGGTAGCAGAGCTCAAGTACATTTTTAATTAATGTGCAATTAGCGTACCACATTTACAGTGCACAAGTATTTTCATTACAAACTCACAGCATTAGCGTAGAGTTGGAACCAGTGGTGAAGTGGGCTTCTTCCAGAGGACTCTCTTGAATGATGTCATCTCAAGTTGCCCATACATAATTTAGCCTCCTGGCTCACAGTGAGGTCAGGTCTGCAGCGTTTTGCTCTAACAACCATTTGGAAAAAAGAAAGAAAAATGACTCATGGGTTTTTAATGATCTGGTGCTTTGGTGAGAGTCAAGGTACTGAGGTAACATGCTGGGATGGCTTTTCACTGCTGCGCTGCAGTATGTGTGTGTGTGTGTGTGTGTAACAATGGTTGAAAACTCTAGTTTTGATGCACTTAAAGTCAACAGTAAGACTAAGAAATGAGTCCCCTTTTGGCTTCTGTGTAGTCTTATATAAGGTCAGACTTGCTTATCTGCTGTCTGGGTTTGTGTGTGCGTGTCTGAGTCAAATGTTGGATGTTTCCTGTTGTCATCATGTGGTCTGTGAGGAGCAATTTAAAGACAATTAGTGGCCTCAAACTTCCTGCCACCTTTTGTTGGACCACATGAGTTCACACCCTGTGAGCACCTGTAATTATCCAAATGTCTCTTCTTTCAAATAGTCTCTCTTCGCCTTATTTATACAAGACGAACTGAGACTTGTGGGAGTATTTGTGAGTGGATGTGAAACCACATGATGCCTCTGCTAACCCACCTTTAAAAGAAAACTCACACTCAAACTTGATTATTCTTGCTTGCAGTCCACACATTGTCAAAATGAGTGAGATTACGATCAAAAATCAGTATCATGGTGACAAAGTTTACAAAGATACAAAAGAATAAAATAAAAAAAATAAAAAAGTAGTACCTAGTACCTAGGTAACCTAGTAGTGCTAGGGTTTATAAATGAGAGGAGAATCGTACTTTAAGGTCCCCATACTAGCTTTTTTTCCACAGGTTTCAGCCCTCATATTGCATTTTAAACTGTACAGTACATCTAAAACAATGTGAACTTGAGCGCACATGCACTAGCGACTTACCCCGCTTTGCCTTCTCCCACAAATGACTATGCAAATGACTATAAATACACTCCTCCTGTTACCCACTGCCCAAATAACAATGGCTAATCCTGCTGGAAACAGACGCAAAAGAAAAACTTCACTGAGAGTGAGATTGAGATGCTAATTACTGAAGTGGAGGCTAGAAAAAAATATTATTTGGTGGTTTTACAATGGCAGAAACAAACAAACAAAAAAAGGTCTGACATTAAAGTGGACACAGTCCCACCAGCCAACCCAAGCCGCGTCCTCACCGACAACATCGAAGAAATAGTGAATACAATGAAAAACATCTGGAATGAGTTAGGAAAAGTGAATGATGTTCTCAGTGACACACGTGAGTCATTCTAAGAACTGGTTAAAAAATAAATGCCACGTTTCATCTTACCAATTTGTATTACACATGCTGTTTATCACATCCAAATTAGCTGCTGCATTTGGCTCAATGTTTGGTGGGTTAGGTCCATCAATCCACAACTCCAGCGCCAACAGCCTTTCAAGCTGTCCTATGGTCCGTTCCACCACTGACCAAGCCCGAGCATGGATCGTCATTGTACCGCTGTTCTTGCTCACTCAGGGGGTTGGTGAGTGGGGTGAGAAGCCAAGCCTTGTGTGGGTAATCGCGATAACCAAAGGGTCCATTTTAACCACATGATCAAATGACAGCAAAAGTACTATTGGAATCGTATAGTTTGAGCCACATCTTACCAAGAAGTCTGTTCCCAACACGACTACTCCACAGGATGAAATGAGATGACCCAGGCCACCGTGCCACATGTTTGTTAGACACATCACTTCAGTGTAGAGGATTTAGAGAGGGGTGCTTTTATCTATTTCTATATGGGTTTTGGCCTTTCTGATGTTAAACATTATCCACATAAATGAGATCAAACTATTATGATGTATCAGTGTTCCAAGTTATGTTTTTCATCGTACCATTTATATATGAGGCACGAGGTATTTTTCATTGCAAATCAACGTAAACCAAAAGAATATCAGCATATTGATTAACTGTATAATGACTGATTGATGGATAGATGGGAAACTCGATAACGAAATGGAGAAAAGAAGAAGGGAGAGAAAGGGATGAAAGCAAAAAGAGCATGGGAAAGAGATGACTCACTGGTATGAGGGTGATATGAGTAATACTTGAGAGATGAGAGGGGTTTTCAGCAGATTAAAGAAGGAGGAATGACTGTACCGTCCAAGAATAAATGACCGGATTAATGTAGAATCGGAATGGCAAACACACCCTGTTGAACCCAATCGCCAGGATAAATGTTGGCACAGAGATAAGTTGAAACGTTATGTTTCTTCACATTTCGATTTTCAATTTGCCCTGACATGTCGCTCAAAATGTTCGCATTTGGTGCCACAAAAACTCGGCCCAATCGTAGCTAAAATGACCTGGTTTGTACCGTGGTTACGTGCTTACCAGCTGTTGATTGTTGTTGATTCTCTGCCATTATAACCAATTTTGTAGCTGCATCTTGCAGAGGGACACACAAACACAAGTTAAGCATTACTCCAGTATAGGAGAACTGGTCTTAATGGAAAGGTTGAAATGATAGGGTACATAAAGGAGCTCAGTAGGGTAACTGTTACACATATAATTCATTTTTACTTACAAAATGTATTTACAGAATATAAATCTATTATTTGATTTTCCCAGAATTTTTACTACAGAGTTAAATTGCTTATGGAAGCTGCCGGCCTATGAGCTCCTCATTAGCGAGACTCCAGGTGTCTTAGGCCTTTGGTGTGGCATTGGGACTAAATGTAGAAGAAGTGGGTGGAGGATTTGCTGGAAAACGCCTTCTCGGCACCGCATCAAAGCCCATGACAAAGATGCCGAAGCATGTGAGAACACATCAAGGATAAAGTCCTGCATGGTTCATCATTTGTCAGTTTAGATTGCTGGAGGCTGAGAGGTTTTTCATTGTGGTTGTGCAGGCAAACAGTGTGGTTCAGGTTCACATGAGAAAATATTTAGTATGAAGACTGAAGATCCTAAAAATGAAAAATGACTTATAGTCCATGCTTGTTACGTTAAACTGTGTTTAATTGCTGTGCAATTATGTCATAACTCATCTTAAGATCAACTGGATGGTGACCTGCTGATTCTGATGAGAATTCATGAGAGGCTTAAAGATTCATTCATCCAAGCACTTCAGCAATATTTTTGTCATCTACTGATTTCCACAGACTGAGGTTTAAGAGGTATAATGTGTACGATTTTTGCGTAAAGGCATTAAAGAAAAAGTCCTGGGATTCTTACAATTCATCCTGTGAAGACCATTAGAGGGGCAACTGGTTAAATATGGACGGAATTTGAAGGTACCTCCAAAAATATAGAGGGCAGCATATCGCCAGATTAACCGCCAAAGTGCTGTCACTGTACTCTCTGCCTAGACAGTGACCTCGGATCACGGGGGAGTCACAGCAGGCCACGGGGCTCAGCTCAACAGATAGTGAACACGGCTCGACACCAGAATGGGACCGGACACAGCAGCTCCAACTCATACTTCGGGGGAAGAGAGGACGGGGACAGGAGAGAGGTGAAGTGGCAGAGAAGCGAGCAAAAGTTTCACATAAACTAAAATAAAACTAAAAATTATTGCCATACTCTGAACCAGAAATGTCTATCAGTGATCCTTGTGTACTTTTAAAATGTTGAGCAGTGAGCGTCACGTAATATTTGTTACCAGGATGCTCATGAAGAATTAATATTTTCTGTCTGCTATCTGCCCCAAGCTGTGAGCTGAGGATGAATGACTGTGTAATGGCTCTAAATATGTAGTCATGACTTCATACAAGTATTTGTAAGATTTCAGAATGAGCAAACAAAGTGTGGAATTATGGATGAGCTTGTCAGGTTTTGTTGTTCGGGCTGTGCTTATTCATCTAACTTTCTCATTAATACTTTAGATGCTTTAGTATGTCTGTGTCCGTGTGTGCATGAGCTACTGTCTCATTTTGCATGCTTGTATATTTCATCAGGATATCAAGTGGAAAGCTAGATTATTGACCAATATAATACGACAGCCGTGATTTCTAGTAAAAGGTCATGAAATTGAGTAGGCGGCGACTAAGGAGCAAGTATTGCCACTTACTGTAAATGTGTGTGTATTACTGTGGTCAGCCATATAAATTAGAGTATGGGTCTGTCAAGGGATGTGCAAAACTGAAAGATGGAAATGGACTGATGGGAAGCAAACTTTATATTGACTGAGTAGATCTGTAAGTAAGTCAACGCTGACTTTTGGTTTTACACAGGATAGTAGGAGAGTGCGTGCGTTTTACCCATCCATTCATCTTGTCCTCCTCCAAATGCGGACTTTGTTATGAACTTTATACCATAATCATGTTGTTTCATTCAGGGATTTTAGTGAGGATGGCTTTTAACTAAGCCTTTTTTACAATTTGATAATGTTTTCTTCATTCTCCACAGTCTCTACCGGCATCAGAATCTTGTCCGAAAACACAAGCTGAACCAAAGCTGACAATCCCAGTTATTGTAGACCCCGTGTCGTATCTCTGTAGCCGCAGTAGCCCGAGACAATACAGTTTTTGTGAGACAAATGTCTCCTACAGCATAGCTTTGTGGTATTTGCACATAGCCATAAGTATGACGTACCCTTCAACAAACAAGTATAAACCAGCTGCAATAGCCTCAGCATTTGGAAGGCATCAATTTAGTTATTATTTTGGCCAAGGTTAAATTTGGTTTAAGAGTTTAACCTGCAAATTACCAAACCAACAATAACAGAACAGGCAAGAGGGTGGTTTTACTGGAAAGCAAGAGTATGCACTCTTAACTTGGGTTAACAAACTCGGTAGATAGAAAGGATAGCACATGAATTCACAAAATGTAAATCTTACTATATTCTGACTGACTTAATTTTTCTCAGAATTCAAAAAAAAAAAAAGGGAGGGAGGTTTGGTTTTGACAGAAAAGGGATCTCTGTGTTTATGAGGATGATGGAGGGGGAGTCACAAACACAAGGTCTCTTTCTAGATAGGGGAAACCCCAAACTACAATACTGCACAGCAAAAAAACTCCAGGAAATACCCACAACCTAACATAACCTCATATCTGCTAATCTCACTTGAAGCACAGCTACATTTAAGGTGTTTATCCAGCCACATTCATAACAGTATAGTACATTCATAAAATTCATAGCCCCACAGTCATGTGTTCCCTTGTGATGGCCCATTGCGAAATGGGTCTTACACTTTACTTCATGCTCATGTGGGACAGGAGATGAACTTGCTAAACTGCAGGGCAAGGGCTGTTGCACACACAATGTGGACACGGTTCAAGGTTCAAGTTTCAAAACGTTTAAAGTAGAAAGCATCATTGGGAAAAATTTATTTGAGGTGTACTTTGAGTTTTTAGTTTGGCCCATGTCAAATATCATTTAGGGGGAGGAGTTTATGACCTGTACTGTGGCCCGCCACCAGGGGGTGATTGAGATGTTTTGGCTTCACTTTTGGGGAGCTCTCATGTCGTCCATCTTTACATACAGTCAATGCATCCAACTCAATCCAGGACCCTGTGCCAGTTTGACTTTAGACCTGCCATTGCTTACCTAGGAGGTAACAAATGGCGTTAGTCTGCCTGCAAGACAGGGTGTTGAGGAGGGCACAGTGGGAGGCTTACAAAACATTTTTGTGGGCACTAGCTGACAAGCAAGGAAGGATTCTCAGACTGGGTTATGCAAGACGTTACTCATCGGCAAATGATTCATTCTCTCCGTCTCTTGTCTCTCTTTCATTCTCTCAGTCCTCTCCCCACTCTTGAACTCCCTTCCTGTTCCATATCTCTTTTAAGTCGTGGGAAAGAAGGTAACACGGAATTGACACTGGGCTCTTTTTGCTGTAGGTGGCAAAAAAAATCATTCAGAGTCGAGCAAGATCAGGCAAGAAGCAAGAGGAGTTAATAAGTCAGAGGTGTGCTTTGAAGTTGCATCCAAGTTGCAAGGATGCCATGAGCTAATTACAGAGGATGGAGGTGTAAGTCTAGGACTAGGTATTATGACATGCAAATAATATGACTACATGTCGATATTGGTAAAAGAATGTTTTTTTTCCCAACATACACAATATTCAATTCTCCAATGCTATGATTTTTTTGCTACCAGCTGCCTGGTTTCAGACGTCTGAATCATATCTCTAATTTGGTCAGTGATTTAAAAAGATCTGTGTTGCTCTCATGAATGGCTGTTTTTCCTGGTTAGAAATTGTGCAAATCAGAGTCTTTGTGCGTGGGACTAACTAAAATTGGTGACATTATCAAGACAGTTTAATCACCAAATGCTCCAAAGGCCTACTGCTCATATTATAGTCAATGAACTGAATGTACAGTAACTAAGTACAGATAACAACTTAAACATGTACATGATTCAGTTAAAGGGTGTGTTGACTCTGAATGCAAAATACATTTTCCCTTATTGTGTTTTCACAAATTCAGCTGCTGGACAGCCAGTGCACACACACATACTGTGTGTGACAGCTCAGACTAAAACTTACCAGGAAATCAACTCTCTGCTCTTTATTGTTTATTTTTCTTTTTACTGTTACACATTCATGAATGAGTCCAACCTCCAGATACACACAGTTTTTTTTTATCACACAGATTGCGTGTTTGCCTCGATTCTACACACACAACGTCTTTCCAACTCACCTGAAGATTTCGCCGAGCACGTCTGCCGCCGGAGCCGAGCCATTCTAGACAATGCTCGAGATTCCGCCAGGTGCGCCGCAGCGCAACCTGTGCAGGCTCCGGATCATGTTTTATTTCTCAAAACAGACTACATAGCCTACTCACCCATGGTAGAGGCACAAAACTCAAGAAAAAAACCAAAATGAACACAATCTGAGCAAGTCAACAAATTCAGGCAGGCACGGATCTCTGCTTCTGAAGCACTCCTGGATATGAAGCCATGTGGAGGACGGAACAAAACTGTGTCAGATATGCAACGTTACAGAGAGGTGACCGGGGAATCGAGGGGTTGTGCAACCAAGCCACCTCTAAAATTTACTTGAGGTTCAGTCCGAACACACTTAGGACAGTTGAGTTAGTCATGAAGTCATGAAGCGGCCACGTTAACTAAGCTGTTATTGCATTTCTTTGCCTGTCCCAACCGATCTATTTCTTAGCTTCTTCCTTAAGTTGTTGCAACAAACACTTAGTTAAATTCCTGTTTATTTTAAGAAAGTAGATGGGAAAATAGGACAATGGTAGCTGTATGCTAAGAAGTTAACTAGTTTGCAAACATTAGCCAGGCCAGCCTGTTACTCCCTGTGAACTAAAAAAGAGTGCTTAGTTGAGCAGTCTCTTAACTGAAAACAGCAAACAAGAGGTTTTAAGAAGTCTGATTATGAGGCAAGCTGCCAGCACAACAAACTACACTGAGCAAAAATATAAACGCAACTCTTTCAAATTTTCAATTTTTATTGTGACCAGCCTCAGGCACACCTGTGCAATAATCATGCTGTCTAATCAGCATCTTGATATGCCACACCTGTCAGATGGATGGATTATCTCACTAACACAGATTTAAACACATTTGTCAACAAAATTTGAGAGAAATAGGCCTTTTGTGTACATAGAAAAAAGTCTTAGATCTTTGATTTCAACTCATGAAAATTTGAAAGTGTTGCGTTTATATTTTTTGTTCAGTGTAATTACTTTGCAAATTATTTTGTGAAAGTTTGATTCTCTGTTTTATATCAGTTAGGGCCTATTATCATTACAACATATTTCAAATAGGTGCATTGTTGTAATATCCTTCCCAACATTTGTTATTAAAATAGTACAATGATTTTGTCCATTTCAACTCTTTCAAGTGGTGAGCATCTTGCAAACTTTGAAATAATTAAAAACAAACGTAAACTCAAATCACAAGTCAGTTGTGTCCATACAGGGTGTAGTGCTTTCCATACAGCATTGGAACATTTCCAGCATCTGTCCTTCTTCATCCCTTTTTAGCATACTGCCCGTAATAACCTTTCAAAACAGAATGCATGCATGCATATTGTGTCTTTGGTTTATTGTCTGTAACTGTTTGTACATTGTTCTCACATACACATCAACTCTCTTCACACTTTCAGTGCACTGTATGCTGCCCAATGATTTACTTTTGGTTTTCTGCAACCTTGTATTTTCCTTTCACCCGTGGTGCCCTAACTTCATGAACTTTACAGATGTCATTGATGAGTCCTTGTGCAAGGTAAATTCCTCTGTGCTTTTCCCCCTAAGGAATTATTTGAATTAATAATAATATATACAGTACTATAGATCTGGATTTCTTTTTTTTGTTTTTTTTTTGGATGAAGCGCAGTGCACCACCATTACTACGACATTGTCTGTGCTGTATGCACCACTTCCCCCCTGCAGTTCTGTAACCATTGTGACATCACCAATTTCCGTCGTCATCACCACGTATCTTTCTTTCTCTTTTTCTTGTCCATCTCCACCCTCCTTCACCTGACCTCACCTCCTGTCATCCCTCCCCCTCTCTCCCTTCTTTATCCCCACTCTCTCTGGCTTACGTAACACGGTGATCACGGCTGTCTGCTGGGCTGACGGGCAATCTGAATGAACAGGAAATTATGAATGAATAAACAGCCATTCTTAATCCTGTCTCCCTCTCCCTGCTGCCTTCACATCCTCTGTCTTTGGGTCTCTCTCTAGTTTTCTGTGTCTCCCTGTAACATTTTTAGCTTTTCTGTCTTGTGCTTTCTCTCCTTGCGTCTCCCCTTCCTCCGTCTTCTTCCTCTCACCCATCAGCTCAGCATTACAGCAGCATGGGGGCTGTTGCTGTGCAGATTAAGTGCTGTAATCCTGAAGCGCAGGGATGCAGCGGGTACGTGCAAACGTTCGTGTGTGCGCAACTGCATGACTGTACAGAGGGCAGGATGTTTCTGGTTGCCTCAGAATATGGCAACAGCAGTGGTTTATGGTTGCTGCATCCCACACCCCATCATCATCAGCATCGCTGCCATCATTATCGTTTTTTGACTTTGGGGGAGGGAGGGGCACAGCTGAGCCAACGGTGAGGTCATGGGATTGTTTCAGTGATCATGTGCTCATTCAGGAAAACAGCAGCTGGAGGAGAAGGGGGGAGGGACTGAGCAGGCAGGGAAAAGCATGCTGTAATCAGAAGAAATATTCATTAACAGTGACTTCGACAGAGAGAGAATGAATGAATGAGAGAGAGCAAGGAGAAGGGAGGGATAAAGACGGGTGTATAAGATACAAAGAACACGAGGGCGGGGGAGAAAGGGAGACGTTAATGTACAAAAGAAGAAGCAGTGGATTATACCAATGCAGTGTCGAAGCCAATGAAAACATTACAGGCAGACACAGCCAATGTACTGACCAACTATACGATGAATTTGGAATTATGGAGCTTTGGAGATTTGCCTTGCTTTGATGCAGTTAACTGAAGAGGGAGACAAAAACTGAGAGTGAGATAAGCCCAATATGTGCTGTGATGACAGGGTGTGGGGACAAGCTGTTCTCCCAAGCTATATGAAAAAAAAAAAATGATAAGGATGAGGAATGACAGGAAAGAGTAGGCAGGCCCAAAGACTCAGCAACAGAGTAAGAAGGGGGGGAAAAAATATCTAACACAAAATACTAAAAATCCAGCCTTGTGACATAACCTGGCTCAATACAGTTAACTCTGTTAAAAGGTCCAGTTAGAAAATATAATATTGTTTTGTTTTTTTTATTGAAGATGCCTGCTATAGCTGCCTTTAACAAACACCATTTATTTTTGCCCATGCCCCTCATGCCCATCTCGTCAGATATCGACGTCTGGTCACGGCCCTTCGCATCCCATCCAGATGCACAAAGTACCCTTTGGCGTCAGGGTTTAATGTACCAGCAATGTAAAGCCGTACAGAACTTGAACAGATGACGTAGCGCAACATACTTTCCAAAGCGAGAAAGTGCCAAAAGGGGTGGTGGTTGGGATTGAGTGGAGAGTCACACACAGAACTTTCCCCCAGGAGACCGGAGTTCGTGTCCCGTTTGAAACCAAGCGTCATCAGTCATTTCCTGAACCTAAATATGTGGTTTTTCGCCTAAACTTAACCAAACGTCACCGATGTTTCGTGCCTAAATTTGAAGCAAGGTAACGTAGACCTTGTGCGTCAGGAAACGACGTGTGGGGCGCGAGACTTGGCGCGTCGGCGAGAGAAGCTAAAGGGACGGCTTACCTTGGGCGTCTGGATAAGACGCGAAGGGCTCATGACCACACGTCACCATGTGACGAGCTGGGATGAGAATGCAGAGCATGGTTAGCCTACTAATGCATATGGTAAGTTTTATTTTCTATTAATTGAATGAAAACATGTAATTAAATCATGTAGAGCTTAGAGAGCTCAAAGATCATAAAGTTGAGGTGACAGCTTTTCCTTTGCACTCACAAGTACAGTAGTCATTCTTATCCTTTATTTTTTTGCTTGTTAAAATAGAATTTGCTTTAAATGTTGATGGTTGAGGAATTGCTCCGTTCATTATGTCCAGAGTGAGCCAATGTTTGCTAAATGCTTTAAGCATCAGTGTAAACTGGGTCAGTCAAAGTCACTGAGGCCCGAGGCTAGTTGTGTTGACCAGCTCTCAGTCTCACAAACACACACACACAGTTATCCATCACAGTTATCTCACACAAGTGCGTGCGTGTTAGATTGATTGTTCCCCATTGTCCATGTGTTTGTTTCATCATATTGAGTTTGAAATATGTACTTAAACAAATAAACAAACAAACAACAACAACAAAAAGATAACAGATGCGGTAATGTGTCAAGAGAACTGACTATGTGAGGGGTAACATTTTTCTGCTGGTTCCCTGGCTTTCATTAGCACTTAGAATACCACTACAGATAATAGAGTGATTGTTTATAGTGCATTTGTGCATGCGCGCGCGTGCGCACACACACACACACACACACACACACACACACACACACACACACACACACACACACACACACAC
>JBBPCS010000917.1:13777795-13790384 GCA_037974645.1 Hollardia meadi | reverse complement strand
CCCCCCCCCGCACAAACACAAGTTTTTCAGGAACACGCCACCTTGGCTCTGGTCAGCACTGTCTTCATGTTAGAGTTGTGTTGCAGCAGTTTCTCAATTTCTTCTCTAGGTAGGAAAATATGTGCTATTAAAACAAGGTGTGTGATTTAGACAGAAATTCATTAGTGGTGTTGGTGATTTAAAATATTGACTCACTTGTCTTTCTGGCCCGCTGTTTTAAGTTTTTCAATCTCACTTGCCAGATGTTCAGCTTCGGCTTGGAGCTGCAATTCGATTTTTAATTTTGAAATTTGTGCTATAACGTTATTTTTTTAAGCGAGTGGAAAAGTGATAGTCTTACATCATCTCTGGAGTTGTTCTTTTTGAGTTCCTCTAGCTCCTCCTGTGTGGACTGCAGGGTCAAAGCTACCTTTTGCCATTTCTCAGTCCGGTGTCTGGCCACAGCGTTTAGTTCCTCTGCGCTCTGGACTCTCGCTGCATCTTGTTTCCGATACTCTTCCTCCTGCAGGTGCAGCTTCTCCTCCTTCTCAAGGACCTCACCCTCCAAACGCAGGCACCGATCCTGCAGTTTCAGTTTTTCTAACTCCAAAACCTCCACAGATTCCCTGGAGGAAAAAAAAGTTTCATGGAGGGTAAAGTATAAAGACAATTCTACTAATTTGCATTGTTGATAATAAAAACTTAATCTTCAAATATTGAAGAACATGTGTTCGATCACTATCTCACCTGAGCTGGGAGCATTTTTCATTCATCTCCGTTAGCTCCTCACGTTGACCTTCATTCATTTTACGCAGCTCCTCTTTTTCTCTGATCAGCTTGGAGCATCCTGCCTCCAGATCTGTGATCTGCTTGTAGTTCATGACCTTCTCTGCTGTTAACTCCTTTAGCTCAGACTGTGAGGCGTTCAGTTTCTGCTTAAGCGTTTCAAGCTCACATGTCAGCTTTGAATTTACCTGGTGTAAAGACACAACAGGGATCATTTAATAAAAAACTCTCAAAAATGAAAATGAACAAAAAGATGCCCACTTAAAGCTTTCAACCTCTCTGAGACCCTTTGACTGTTCCGTCAGAACAGTTTCTTGTGACTCGGTGTCGGTCTGAATGACTTCACAGCCCTCTGAACCCTGTTGCTCCAGGACCTGGGCGCTCTGGTGCAGACCTGCTCTCTCCTGTACAAGAAGACACATGCATAAACATCATAATTACAAACATAATGTTCTGAGCTGCTTCAGACATTGCAGTTAAAGATTATATATGATACTTGGAGCAGGTGATCTTTCTCAGACAGAGGCCCTGTCAGTTTGGCCTTCAGTTCTTTTATATCATCCTCCAGCTTTAGCACACGAGTCGACAAGATGGCTTTTTCCTGAAAAGAGTTAAAGGCAATTATTAAAGTTGAATTGCTTATAAAATGTTGTAATCTAAGAAATGGTAATATTGAATTAGAGGCAGACCAGGCATGCTCGGCTGATCTTGTTGTTAGCTTCACTCAGCTGTTCTTGCAATTCAGAGTGATTTTGTCTTGCGTGGCTAAACCTCTGGTTCATGTCTTGTATTTGATTCAACAGCGCTCTCTGGGTCTATAAACAAAACACACACCCCCTAATAAATGTGGAATTAACAGTAAGCTACAACAGTGTAGCTGCAGTGGAAGTTTGGAATTTTTTTTGCATTAAAAGGCTCAACAGAAAATACATATGTTTTTAAAATGACCTCAGTAGAAGTCTGGAGTTTCTGGAGTGCCTGATGTCGTTCTTCCTCAGCATCTCTCTGAGCCTCTCTCAGCTCTGCGTCAACATTCTGCCTCTCCTGAGTTAAACGCAAAGTTTGGCATACTGAAATACAGAACAATATATTATTTAGAATAAATAATAATACAGAAAGCTCACACACACCTGTCTGTTAAAGTCTTCTTGACTCATTGGTGATGTTCTGCCAAGCGAGCCAGGAGTTCTCTCAGCTGGCCGATCATTGCTTCCTCTGTCCAAAGTACACCTCATTTGCAACAGGTCCTTCTCCAGCTGTAGGACGCTTGTGAGTGAATTTCACATGAGGAATTTTATATTTAAAAAAAAAAAAAAAAGTCATTCAAATGTTGTTTCCATTTCCTTTTGCTGCACTCACTTTTCATGAAGCTCTCCAGGTTGCCAGCTCTTTTCAAATTGGAATAATTCAGCTGCCTCCTTCTCCCGCTCAAGAGCGCACATTGTTTCTGACAGCTGCTGTGACACACATCAAGATAAAGATGCTGTGTGCAACTGAAACACATACCAAACATCTATCTGAAAGCAGAAAAACTACAAACCCACCCCAGTCACTAAAACAACCAGTGGCAAGAGGGGAGGCAAAAGCAAAAGAAGGCAGATAATAGAGTTTCCATGGACTTTTAAATGTACTTTTTATTACCTTGTGTTTCATGTCAAGCAGTTGTGCGGTAGTTATGTTGTAGCTCAGCTGTGAATTTCTGGTCATCAGTTGGTCCAGCTGAGTGTCTAGATGCTCATAAGTATCCTGCAGCCATTGGCCCACTTCTGCACTTCTAAAACCACTTGCACCACTGGCAGCTCTCAATCTGCCCCTTGTAGATGGAGTAAAGGATTGTGTAGGACTCTCAGGCGGCAGAAGGGACAATGACTGCCACTTCCCTAAACTTGGGTCACCCTGTCTGAAGCCACCAGTGCTCCCAGTTGTGCTGGAATACAGTTAGAATTTATTACACCACACTGACTTGAAAATGAACATTAATGTGTATCTGTTGCTTAAAAGCAGTATACATTTTCCCTTCACCTTGTGCTAGCCTTGGACAAAAATCCTGTCCCAGAAACAGTTGCCATACCACACCATTCTGAGGTCTAAGACAGGAAGTTAAGACAGGAAAAACACACATTAGAAAAAACCCCCACTTTGATCAACCTGTTCCACCACTAAAAAAAGAGTCTGGATCTTACCTCGGCGGTAAAGCGAGATTTGGCGTCCCACATGTTGAGGTCCGTGAGAGAAAATGGACTTTTGCATGAGGGTCTAAACATCTTGAAGTGTCTTCCTAGATCCAAGCTATGGGATCATAGACTATAGCCTCTCTATAGTCTCATCTCCCCACATCAGCCCAAGCGAGATAGATTTTCACATAAAGGTGGCAGCTCGGGGTGTGAGACTATTCTTGGATCATGTGTCCATTTCCACTGCTTGCTTGATGATCAACAAATAGTTTTAACACTGCATGACTAAAGTGTTTGTCATCTACGGAATCATTTAGCCATTTGTTAATAACCCCCTTTTCCACGTCTAAATACAAATGTCTGATCAAATTAAGAAAAACATGACTGATAAGAAAAGAATCACGACATATGTTTTGATTTAATAGCTGAAGTCTGCACAAAATGGAACTAGCTATTACGGTACCTTGCTGCAGAAACCTTCTCCAGTTCATTGACAGTGCTCACTTTGATTGCAAGCTGTTTAGTCACCTTGAACTGAGTATCCACGGTAACCTATGTACACAGGACACAGCGAGGTGTGTGTGTGTGTGTGTGCGAACACCTCTGGGACAGTCTCCATGTGATCTCACACTCTCAGCTGATTTGATGACATGAGGTGTTCAGAAGAACATTTCACAAACAGCAGTGATCATAATGTGCATAGCTTACTTCTGATTAATTATTTATGACACTGTTGCCCTTAGGCACACAGAGAAAAAAAAGAGGTTTAGGAATATGTTCTTAGATAGGTGTTTTTTTTTAAAGGATTTGATTTTAGTTCCAGGGATAAGCATGTGAGGAATTGTCAGATAGTATCATGGCTATATAAGCATGCTAATACCCTAAAGTTTAGTTTGAAATGTTGCATTCCACTGACTAAATCTAAAGTTGTTTCTTTTCCTATGCCAGTCAGACCATTATTCAGCTCCATCTAAAAAAATATTGCACATCACGACTAATGTTCACACTGTCATAAGCCATACATGTGACTCAGCATTTAAAATCAAACAAAACGAAAATATACAAAATCAAAAACTTTTTATAATCACCAAAAAAATGGCAGATTTCACCCATTTACACTAAGGTTAAAAAAAGCTAAGCTCTTGTTTTGAAAAATGCTTTATATCGGAAGCCGGAAGTCGCCATCCGGAAGCTAGCATCAGCAGTGGTTTTTGACCATTTAAGAAACTATAAGCTAATCGTTTAAGGGAGCTAAATTTTTCCCTTTCAGCACTTAATTTGACGCTTCGTTCATTTGAGTTCTTGAAGAGTGTGGTTCGCATCGATCCCGGAAAGGTAGAACACTTTAACTCGGGTCTTAAATCAAATACAGCGTTTGCGTCTTGAATTTAGCGCTAGATAGTAAGCTAACTTAGAAAACAGGCCGACGCCGACTAACGCGAACATTTAGTATTTCTAATCTCCTACAGTCATAAAGCTTAATAGTTTAACAGAAAGTTTGTGGCTACAGAAAGGCTTTGTTCTCTGTCAAGTAATGTTGACTTAAACCTTCTGTTCTTTGTCGTTTTGCAGTCATGGCTGCGGATTGGTTGGGCAGTTTGGTGTCAATTAACTGTGGTCCAACACTTGGAGTCTATCAAGGAGAGGTGGCATCTGTGGACCAGTCCAGTCAAACTATCTCCTTAAGACAACCTTTCCATAATGGAATCAAGTGCCCTGTTCCCGAAGTCACATTCAGGTAAAACAGAATTGTTTGCTCTGGCTGTTTTTAGAAGAATGGCTAATGTGTCTTCTTGTTACTAATTATAGTAGTTTATTTTTAATCTGCAGCGCCATTGACATAAAGGAACTAAAGATTTTAGATATCAGAAATGGCAATGCAAGGAACAGCTCTTCTGCATCTACAAAGATGAGCAGTGCTCCAGTTGCACTCCCAAAAGGTGACCCCAGGTCTGTGGAGAAACTAAACTCTCCTCAGCACTGCTCTAAAAGCTATGGAGAGCGTCATCTGGATGTACCTGGCCAGCCGAAAGGATTCCGTCGAAGACACAACTCCTGTAAGTGCGATGTAGTACAGCTCATGTAGGAAAAAAATGTTGGTTGTTACTATGTTGAGATTTACTATGTATTTTTTCCAACCAGGGTCATCTAGCAGTAGAGGGGCAAACCAAGTGACGCCCAAAAAGAACGGGGTGAAGAATGGTCAGATGAAGCACAGAGACGACGAGTGTTTTGGAGATGGCATGGATGACGGGCTGGATACAGACTTTGATTTTGAAGGAAACTTGGCTCTTTTTGACAAAGCAGCAGTTTTCTCAGAAATTGACATATCCGAGCGCCGTAATGGTGCAAGGTCACGCGGGACACCTCAAGAGCAGACACCCTCACGGTACCGCCATGATGAAAACATCTTGGAGGCCAAACCTATTGTGTACAGACAGATCACTGTACCGCAGCCTGGGGCCAAAGAGTACTGCACTGGTGGGTCTTTCTCATTGTAAACAACAGATGCTAGTGAGAGCAAACTACCTGAAGTTGACTTTAATGTACTTGTGTCCGTCTTTCCATACAGACTCGGGGCTTGTTGTACCCAGTATATCCTATGAGCTACACAAGCGTCTGTTGTCAGTTGCTGAGCGTCATGGTCTCTCACTGGAGCGAAGACTTGAGATGACTGGAGTGTGTGCCAGTCAGATGGCACTTACATTGCTGGGTGGTCCCAACAGGTAAGAATGTGATGGTTTGTGCACAGATGTTAAACAGCCTTAGCTATATGACAGATGAGTCCTACTTATCTGTCTTTTAGCTAAGATGGATAAGTAGGACTCATCTGTCATTTAGCAAACAACAGACAGATGAGTCCTACTTATTTTTTTATTGCCTGCTGACCTTGTGTCCTAGAATAAAGATTTGGCGAGAATAACTTTCTCTGATTAATTCAACATTAGTTTTTCATATAAATTGGCTACCAAACTGTTTACAGAACACAGTGTTGTTGGTGAAGTACATTATCAACTGTAACTAAATTTGCAATTATGTGTCTTTTTTATTTTTAAGATGCCAATTGTTTGGTCAATGGAATTAAATAACATGTCACAATATTGAGTAGAGTTTTTAAAATATTTTGGCTTATTTCACTCTTGCATGATTATACTACATATGTTGTCTTTATGTATCCTTAGGATTATTTATTTTTTAATGTGTTCATTTTTTTAAATGCTAGACACTGTGGGTCTCCATTCTAGTTTTGGGTGTAACGGTACACAAAATCTACAGTTCTGTATGTACCTCGGTTGTGGGGTCATGGTTCAGTACATTTTCAGTACAGCAGTCAAATGTAAAATATATATATAAAATTTATTTTTTGAAAAAATGCAAACAAATTGTGACTCATCAGCTGTAATTCTTATTGTAACAGTTAAGGTGTTCAAATACTGGCATGTTGTCGAAAAGAAACGCGTTCCAATTGTATTTGTGTACCCCAAAATCACAACTCGCCATGCCTCAGTGAGGTTTACAATCTGTATAGTGTGACGTCCTCTGATCTTAGGCCCTTTATTCGAGTACCCTTTTTAATGGGGGAATAAATGGGGAAAAAACTCAGAAAGAGCCACATTTGGAAAAAAAAAATAATACAAATGTCAATAATGCTTTTTTGGAAAACTGAACTGTTGATTATTCCCCAGCTGCATCTTGCGCTTGTACATACAGCGCAGGTATAACGGTTTAAATGCATGTGTGAAAGGACATTGTGGCATGTATCAAGCATTGATATTTTTAAATGAACTATGAAGTTGCATGCCGAATGTCCCTTACCACATGGTTTGGGACAAATGCATGTCCCATTTCACCCCCTACATATTACTGAACCTTATTGTTTTATTTGCCAGATATTAATCTACTGTTAATCTCATGTTCTTCCAGATTTACTCCAAAAAATTTACACCAGCGTCCCACAGTGGCTTTGCTGTGCGGCCCCCATGTTCAGGGAGCTCAGGGCATCAGCTGTGGTCGTCACCTGGCCAATCATGAAGTGGAAGTCATCCTGTTTCTGCCCAATTTTGTCAAGATGCTCGACTCGGTCACCAGTGAGCTCACACTCTTCAGCAAGACTGGTGGCAAACAGGTGTCAAGTATCAAAGGTGAGAATATTTCTCTACTTTTATTTTTTGCTGTTTTTAAAAAATAATATTTTGCATTCTATGTGGTCAGGCCAAGATTTTTCAGTTTTTCTCTGTGACTCCACAGACCTTCCAGACACCCCAGTGGACCTAATCATTAACTGCCTGGACTGCCACGAGAACACATTCCTGATGGATCAGCCTTGGTACCGAGCAGCTGCAGATTGGGCTAACCAGAACCGAGCGCCAGTGCTCAGCTTAGACCCTCCTGGTAGTGGACAGTGCCAGGCGGTTGAAGCCAAGTGGTCCCTCTCTCTTTGCCTCCCCCTTCCCCTAGCTGAGGGAGCTGGCAGGGTTTATCTGTGTGACATAGGTGTCCCTCGCCAGGTGTTCCACGAAGTGGGAATCAAGTACCATTCTCCTTTTGGGTGCAAATTTGTCATCCCCTTGCATTCTGCATAATGGGACTCATGGTCAACATGACAGATTGCATCTTTCACCCTCCATCAGTGTTTGGGTTTTTGGGGCCTTACTGTATTTTCCAGAGCTTCAGGTGTTTTTCAGTTCATCCATTAATATTTTTTTTTTTAACCCATCAACATGTGAACAGGACTTTTCCCTCATACTAAAGTACCACTGTTTGGTACATCAGTTCTTCAAGGACATGAGTAGGATAGGAGATTCTTCAGTTATGTAGATGCCATTGTATTTACATATTACAATGTGTTTGGAACATACGTTTTTCAAAAGGACAGCTGAAGTGTCAGAATTAAAACCACATAGTTTTCAGTTGACTGAAAATAGGTTTAAGTTAAACAGGACAATCTAAATGTCACTTTAATATAACCTCATTCCAAAGCCATCTGGTGCATAAGAGATCAACCATATAATACATACAAGTGGAATGTTATTACATTAATCTAGATGAGACGACATAAATCGAACTTAATGTATATTGGTGTTAGCATTGCTAGTGGCTTTGCTTATGGCCTCCCATACTCTACAGCACTCAGTTACTGTTTGTTTTATCAGGATAGAAATGACATCTAATCAAATTTGTCATTTGAGTAATGCTGAGTTTTCAAACTAAACCAGTGTTGAATAGGGCAGCTACTGTAGAGAATCCAAATAGCAGTTTTGTTAGCAGTCAGATAGCAGTCTATGGTAAATTAGGCTGTGATAAGGGCGTAGATGAAGATGCATAACATTGAGCAAACCTGCCTTATGGAGAAAAAGATTTACAAACAATCCACTACAGCAGTCGCTATAAGAAATTGAAAAAAAGAAGGGAAAAAAATTATTACTTTCTTAACAAAGATCTAAAACAAATCTGCAGGTGTGTCAGCGCAGGTAAATGCGTCATCGTTACAATCCAATATTCCATACAGGGCTTATGGGAAACGGTGTTTGTTAAAGGTTGCTAAAAAAAACCACTTATTGAATAAACAATAACACTAGATTGTTTTCCTTTTCCAAACCCATGAATAGGCAACACAACGCACTGTTGAGGAAGGCTCTGACTTATTGCTGGTGTTACAAATGTCAGTGAGATTTTGAATGATGTTTTCTTACTTCTGGAGCAGACCCTGGACGTTCTGGGTTCACAGCTCTCTAATCATTTAAAGGACCATACCAGTGTGTTTGCAAGTTTCAGTTTCCTAGTCATGTGCTGATCTGTTTTAAATGCAGACTACAGTTTTATAATTTTGATATATTTTTCTCTTGCTTCCCAATAATTACTGTACAGCATAAACAATTTAGCAGAATTCTATTTTGTTTAACTCATTACAACAGAATGCAAGTCTATTAGTTTTGGTCAATATTATTGTTGTGTGGTAATGTTATATCACAGGTCTCAGAAGTCTGCACTGTTTCACGCTGGCCAAAACTAATGCAGCATACTTGACATAGTGTGACGGACTAAAGTTTCAAGAGATTTCTCGTAGATTTATATTTTGTAAGGAAGTGAAAAGAAGCCTGAAAGACGAAATGCATCCATGTTTAAAAAACAGTGGTTTTCTGATGTAAAATGTGAGTGATTTGTCATGACTGATCTAAAAACCACTGATGCAGTCCTTTAAATTTCAAACTAATTGATTGAATTTTAACCGTGCTGGTTCAAATATCAACTTTTTGATCAAAATTGTGTCAGTTTACGAAACAAGCTGCATTTTCCAAAGTACAAATGCTCTGTATATGTGGGAATGTATGTATATGGAGAAGAGCTGCTTGTTTTGTCGTCCTCGAGGCCTTGGCGGAGGTGATGGAGGCATCTCTACTGCCAGATATGTTTGACAATGAAAGTCAAGATTACAGCAATTTGTCCAGAACAGAGGTCGCCAGTCTTTACTGAACATGTATATTGTGTGCACATCAACATGGCCTTTAATCTTGAGGTCATTGAGGTCAGTGATGCAGTTACAAATCATCTGTGTTGTTTCCACACATAAACTTGTTATCGTCTCAGAGGGATTTAAGATACTTGCATTATATTTGTTTGTTTTTTTCATTGTGCACATAAGTGTGCACAGGGTTTTTGTGCTGATTCCTTTAAAAAAAAAAAAAACACTTTTAGGCACAAATGTTTTGTCCTTTCTCCAACATTCCTCTGGCATGATGTGTTCTGTCTCATCTGTTGAGACAAGTCTGGCTTGGAAACACCAGCCAGCGTCACTCAATGTGAACGCAGGATGAGTTTGGTTTCTCCTTAGCCACCAGAGGGCCGTGAACACACGTTGTTTTTTTTTTTGGTGGCTCTTCCTTATTCTGCTGTAGTGGCAGCTTTATGTACCGAATATCATTTCCTCAAAGAATAGTGTTATCTCTCCGTAATGCGAATGGTCATAAACCACGTGGTGATCTGGCTTGTGATGGGAACGTTTGAAAGTTTTTTTTGTTTTTTTTAATTTCCAGATTAGAGGCGCTTCAGCCAAAACTCTGACGTTTAGTTATTTTTGAAAAGCAGGTTATGCTTCTTGGGGAATTAGTTTACATGTTGAAAACTCTCAGATGCGAGTTCAGTCACGTTTGTTAAAAAAAAAAAAAAATACCGTGAAGCCTTCTTGTGTCATGTCTGCAGATTAAAACAATAATTAAAAAAAACACTTCCACCATTGTTTCTTTCTTTGATGATGAAATTCCTTCACCTACTTGACTCAAATAGACCGAGCGGTCCATTTTTAGCCCCGACTACTGCGCATGTGCACTAAATCAAGGTGGGGCAAATAAAACTTGAACGTTTTCTGACGGAGGGGGGGGGGTGTGAAAGGAGTGGGGCAGTCTGGCAGTTGACGGAAATTAGTCCGAATGTCATTTCTCCTATTTTTATCCTGTTGAGCTGTTTGCATTATTCTGGCTCGTTTCATCTTCTCCACCCGTCGGCACCACACATTTGTAGAAAAGTTCATTTAAAAAAAAAAATCATATAATTTCATTTTTTTTTCTCCAAGTGATGTTGACAGGATACGCACCAACAACATCCGTGGCTGGTTTCATTGAGGTACTTTTGGACTGCTGAAGTTTCGTGTCACCTGAGACAGATTTCACTTCCTCGTCATCAAGACCTTTTTTTGTGCGCTTCGACACCAACTGTCGGTTGTTTATCTTCGTGAATGGGAGTTTTGTCCGCTCACGCTCATGAAAGCGGACGTCGGGCTGTAGCAGATTCACCTGCTCTTGTTTTTGCCTGCAAACAGGTAAGATTTTTTTATATTTTGCAATTGATTATAAATAGAGTGAAGCTGCCTCGTTGTGGTCTACCTTTCAAAAAAAAATATGGCCAAACTGTTGCTCTTCACTGACGGCTCCGAAGTTTATTTTGCTATCAGGAAGCATTGGGGGTTTGGAGCACGTACAGTATATAATAATCAAACTTTTAATGTAATGAATGCAGCTCAAACTGCTGTGGCCTTACATCCTCCACCTTCAAACTTGTGCCACTTCCTTTGACTTTCTGGGTGCAGCAGATGCAGCTCCCCACACAGGCTACTGATATAATGATCGTGGTATTCTGCTCACTGGAGATGGTGAGCATGCATTAAAAAAAACTGCCACAGAGCTGAGAGATCCTTGACTAGTTTTTCTGAAGATGTTACTGACTTTGCAGAGCTGGCTGCTCTTGCAGAAATGTGTGACTTACAGAAGGTTATTAAATGGTCTCAGTTTGAAACCGCGATTTCTCATTCAGTCATTCTCAGGAAACAAAGAATTAACTTTTTCCTTTTTTTTGGGAAAAGCCATCAATGCATTTAAAAGCAAGTGACAAACAGAAAACAAAAGTTCGCTGAAAGAAATATTTGTCAGAGAGCAGGAACTGAGGACCTATTTCAGGGTGATGCCGCCCCAGCTGAGACAGGAATTCCCTCAAAGGTCAGCAACTTGATGAAAAAAGACCAGTCAGGAGCTGGAACGGCCTTCGAGCCTGTTCCATAGAGCAGGATTCTTTTAGGGTGTGACAAAACTGTAAAGAGGGATTAAGCTGGTGGAACAAGAAAGAAGAAGAAGAGAGAAACCGCAGCAAAACATACTGTAGCTGCTACCCTGTAATGTGTCATGCATGGCTGCATCAGCAGAGCAAGCCTTGCACTGCATGCTGTAGCCTACACAGCACGGAAGTGTCCGTCCGCTGCTCAGGCAATAGCAGCTTTGCTTTGCATGTTGTTTTTCTGCACCGTGGCTTTGTAAAAATCATAAAGTACGGAAAGTTTCAGTTCTTTCTTTGTGTTGTTTGAACTTTGGATCGGAGTAAAAATGCAAAGATGCCAAATTAAGGGGGTTTCCTCAGCCTAACAACCGTTGCTTTGTCTCTCCTGTTACTCTGAAACAGCCTTGTTTTTCAGTGGTAAGGTTTGTGTTTCTTAACGATAAACAGGATGCTGTTTTAGGTGTCTACTCTGTCAGTTACTATCACAGAGCCTCACAGGCAGAACTGAGAGTCGTTAAAGTGACACAGTGACAGCTTGTACTGCAGGGCCTACCACTGGACTTCCGCTCTTACAGAGAGTCGTTTCAGCGAGCGGTGCTGCTGCCGCAGAGTCCAGCTGTTGTCCTGGAGGACAGAAGTGATTTCCTCCTCTGAACATCTGCAGGCTGTCAGCCTCAGCTGGGTGAATTGTTGGCGTGTGCTCTTTCTCTTTCTGCACATTTCTCCCCGCTCGATGTGGTGGTTTGTATTTGTGCCAGATTAAAGGCTCAGTGGATATGGACAGAAATCATTGTGTCCCCCTCTCTGCACTTGGCCCTGCTACCCTGCTGCTGTAACGATGATGATAACAGGGCAGCAGCATCAAAGCAGCCACAGAGCATCTTGGAGGGTGGTGGGTCGGGATGAGGGGCAGATTACCCAGGCCCGCCTGCTGAACATAGAAGAGGGATGCACACAGCTAATAACACAGACATGATGCTCCTTGAGACGTCCTTACTACAGTATATCCACTGGTGGAAGAAGGATTCGATTTGCCTCTGAAATGTAGTGGTGTAGAATTAAAAAGTAGCGTAAATTGGAAATACTCAAGTACTTCCAAATTGCAG
>JBBPCS010000917.1:13738508-13777695 GCA_037974645.1 Hollardia meadi | reverse complement strand
ATTTGCCTCTGAAATGTAGTGGTGTAGAATTAAAAAGTAGCGTAAATTGGAAATACTCAAGTACTTCCAAATTGCAGGACCGTACTTGAATAAATGCCACTGAGGATCTCTATTTGAAGGCTACCTCATTATTCAACATTTAAAGACGAATGTGTGATGCTAAATTTGGGTGACTTCAGTGTATCACAGCAGTTTTCTGCAACGCCTAGCATCATGTGCATTCTCACCTCAGATTTTGTTTGCAGATAGTCGAGGGAGTGGCAGATTTGAACGAGGCCAAAGAAGATATTTTTGCATTCCTGTCCTGTCTTGCTTCATGCAAGTCAGGCTACCGCTATTTGTACAGTTTAGACGAGGGCTGACTTGCATAAGACAAGAGTCAAATGTTGGTCAACCGGTTTGATTTGAACAATAGGATTGTTCTGGATGCCAAGAATATGAGAAATGGAACTGTAATAGCTATATGTGCTTTCTTTGAAGAGATATGACCCCTCTATTTATTTGTTAAGTGTTGAATGTATTAGTTACTTGTTGTGCTCAGTTAGTTACTCAGTTACTGTGGTTTGCTGGTTTCCTGTTCAGTAGCTGATGTCATGCATCGCTTCTCCTGTGGCAGACAACATCTCTTGAATGGATGCTTCAATCGCTCTGTCTTGGCATTAGTAGCTGTCTGTGAGGGTTTTTTAAAAATAAAAAAAAAATCTTTTAAAGCAGACTTCTCATGATAACAACAGAAGAGTAGACACAAGTAAATTGTACTCTCGGAATAAAATGCAAAGTACAAGTCGTATCTCCAGACCTGCAGAGTTACAAGCCCTTAAAGTTACTCACTGGACAGACTGATGATGATGGACTTTTCGATAAGAGAGGGGTCAGTAGAGGCCTAGAGGTCAATAGAAACTCATCTGACTCACAATGACAGCCTTGTCCACTTCTTGAAATGAGCAAGTTGTGGTTCCTTGTCAAACTCTCTGGAAATGGCAATGTGACACCACAACAGACTGAGTTCTGTCCCACTCAATCAGCTGCCGGTGGCCTGCTGCTGGGGTGCATTCACTGTCCCTAAAGAGCCGTTGTGTGCCAGCCTCAGCCCTGCTGATCACTTTGCTCTTTCACCGAGGACTTTGCCCACAGACATAATCTGTTGCAATCAACAAACTCTGATAGCTTTACTGTGTTCAGAGCATCATGCACATAACTTCCTTCATCAAGTTATAACTCATACTGAGATTTTAGTTGGGAGGTTGGATTTCTCAGACATTAGATGGAGGGTTTTAGTCACGCTAGCTGCATGGCTCTTCGGATGGCACAACACTTTGGTCCAGACTGAAATATCTCCAAAACTATTGGATGGATTGAACTTTTGTACACTGACGTATGTGATCCCCTGACTTTACCTTTAGCACCAACAGCAGGTTGACATTTGTGGTTCAGAGTGAAATGTCTCGACAACTGTTGCAATTTTCAGCTCTTTGTAAACCTCTGTGGCTTTTTATCACTGGTGGAAGAACAGCAGTAACGGTAGCAATACCACATTTTTCAAATACTCACAAGTCAAATTCTCCACTCAAGTTCATAAGAACTTAAAATATAAAAGTAAAACGACTCACTGTGCAACTGAAATGGGCTATGTCATTAAATTATTATACTATTAGATTATTATTTTCATGATTGATGCAGTAACATATATGCTGTATTTTTAAGTTGTAGCTGGTTGAGCAAATTTCTACTACTTTTTACACTGCTGGGTGTTTTAACTCACTGTATAACAATGCATTATATTTGATATGCTCATTATATGTTTTTAAAATATTGATTCTCAAAGTAACTACAGTGGTATCAAGTAAGTGAAGTTGAGTAAAAAGCGTAAAGTGACATCAAATTAAAATACACAAGTAGAGTACAAATAATAACAATTGTTCTTAAGTACAGTACTTAAGTAAATGCACTGTTTACTTTCCACCATCCACCAGGTTTCCAACCTGGGGGATGGGATATCCTAGAGGGGTCGGACGATACGTCTGAGTGGTCGGGAGATGATAAATAGGATAAGACAAAAAGAAAAAAATATTTCTTCTACACAGTTTACGTCATTTGTCCTCTAAAAACATTTAAACGAAAATAATTTGAGAAGGGAAAGTCACTTTGGCTCACAGGCATTTTAAACCTGTGATGAGGGGTCACCTGCAGAAAGTAGTTTGGGTTTCTTCGCAATGCCAATTACAGCCTCAAAGCCGATCACATGGCCGTGGACTCTTAATCGTCTTGATCTTCTGCGTAGTGTAAAGTGTCTAAGTGTAAAGATGGGCTGGGATGAGCAGAGGCAATATGGGGGTATCCTTCCTGGGTTGATGGGCGTGGGAAACGTTTTGCAGATAGTTTTGTCCCTCGAAACAGAAAGACAGCTGCAGTACTCCATTGGGGACGACATCTGCCACATCCTCTCTGGGAAATGTGAGAGTCTCACATTTTGCGTCTGTGAGGAGAGTGGTTACTTATTTAAATGTGTGATATGTCATATTATGTTTTCAAAGGAAAGAAACACGCTTTTTTTGAATGGAAAAGTTTGGACAGTGATATAAGCAGAGTATCTGTTGTATCATTCATGTTTTCTAGAACCCCACCCAATTTCGGAGTATTCTAAATCTGGGCTCTCATACAGGACGTCGATGTCATAGTAATGGACATGTCGGAGGATGTGACCTCATGTAAAGTGAAAGATCTAGCGGAGCCAGGATTTTCCCTCAGCTCTGACCAATCGAGCCCCGCTACTTCTCCATGGGAATAGAGGATAGAGGAAGTGGGGTTGTGGGGGGAGGAAAGCGAGGGGGGGATGTTGAGCATGACTTAATCCATAGGCCATCATTTCACTGTAACATCTCTGCTGTAATTCATTGTGCATGTATCGTGGAAACACTGCCCTGGGTGACTCAGGCCTAAGGTTACTGTCGCAGCGGCTGCTTTATTGACATAAAGAGTAAAGAGACGCTGGGCTGGATGATGAGTCCCTCGGGCCTGGTCAGATCTCACCACAAGTTTGCATTCCAGCGTTGAAGAGAGCTATCTTGATTCCTACACGGCACAGTCATTGAGGTTTAGCAGGAGAGTGTGTGCCCATTTTTGGTCAAATTAACCGGCGTTACCATATGGAATAAAAAAAAGTACAAAGTAGACTTATCAGCTAGAATATTTATTTGAAAATATATCTTATAGTATATTTCTGAGTTTTTAAATTGTGTTATCGGTCCATCAACATACTGAAACTTTGTGTTTATGTGCATCCTATAATCCTACGTCATGGAAACATTCTGCGCCTATTGTGAAAGTGTGATTTAAAAAAAAAAGACTTGTTAGTTCTGCTTTTTGTAACAGCAATTTATTTTTACTGACACTGTCTGATCTGACGCTACTCTGCAGGGCTCTGATAGCTGACTTATTTGCTACAAATTAACCCCGTTAACTGCAAAACCACATATTCACTGTCTTCCTCAGAGCAAGTTTGCGGTGAAGGGAATATTTCAGAATGAGGGGGCGACTTAAATTCTGTTTCCCTTCACAGGTACTGTAGGCGTATGTGTGTGTGTGTTTACCAGCTCTGATGATAGCAGCTCGGAGACATCTCCTGTGAGAGGATTGAACCGCCTCACCATGACAGAGGTCCAGGTAAGTTAGGCCTGCAGAGTACAGACATCGGTGCATGTCAGAACTCAGACACACAACAATAAGTCTGATGAGTAATTTGTTAAAATGTGCTGACTAATTTCGTGATCTGCCCATGTTCCCGTAGACTCCATGGCCACAGGGCACAGAGTGTGTGGCCAGATACAACTTCAAGGGCACATCAGAGCAGGACCTGCCCTTTAACAAAGGAGACGTGTTGACTATTATTGTCGTCACAAAGGTGATGTTTCATATGCTGCATTTCTCGGCCTAACATATGTTCCTATAAAGATAGAGTCTTGCTCTTGGGTTCTGTTGCAAGGTGTTAATTTCACAATGACCCTTAAAATCTGTAATTATGAAAACATTTCACAATTTCTGACATTTTGTGTTTCAGGATCCAAACTGGTACAAAGCTAAGAATTCTGCAGGTTGCGAGGGAACAATTCCAGCCAACTATGTCCAGAAAAGGGAAGGTGTGAAATCTGGAGGCAAGCTCAGTCTAATGCCGTAAGTACACAGATTATCACGGTCTATTTAGTTCTGATGCCCAATGTAACCTTTCACTTTCAGAGTAAACAGGTTCATGTATCTGCCGTCTATATCTCAAAGGTTGCCTCCACACCAGCTTCGTGTGTTGTGTTGTTTGCAGTGATGGCGAAAATAGCTTGACTTTGCCCTCTTCCCGTTGCTATGTGGCTCCTGTGGGCACAGGGCCTGTTTGTCGAGGCAGTGACGCTGTAGTTATGTGAATGGAGACCACAGTTGGGTCGGGCTGTGTTGTAATTGCAGTGCACTTGTGTCAGTTTTCAGTTCTGCACAGTTTCCTGTTGTTTCTTTTCTGTCTCAGACTGAAGTAATCTCAAAAATCTCCCCGTTTAGTCCACATGACGGGTTTCCTTGTGCATGCATGTGCACGTGCATGAATGACAGGTTTATTTATAGAGCCTGTGATCACAAAACAATGTCTCGAATGACTCCATGAAGACAAACCCACCATAGACCAACAACCGGTGACAAAAAGCACACAAAGAAAGGTCATATGAAAGATAGTATGACATAATATAGTCATTAGGAAGACACAACAGCCCTACTTGAGCTAAACCTACCCAGCATTGACCCTAAATAATCTAAACCTAAATAAATCCAGCCTCTTGTACAGCAACATCTTGTTTGCAGCTCTACTGCAAAATCATGTTAAAAGAACAGACACAAGCCGTGGTACGCCCAATGATCTTGTCATTTAAAATTCAGTTTTGATTATTGTAAATATCACCAGTAATGTATGTGAGAGCTGAATGGTAAAGGGGGATCCAGGGGCCACTGAGTAGAGGCAGCTTTATGTGTATACAATATTACTTACCAGTAATACAGAACAGAAACTGCCTCAGAAATCCTCATCCTACCAACTCAGAGGCTCGGTTTCTGTGAAAATAACCACCTTTGCTTTTCTGCGGAATATTTAAATGTAACTTTCTCGTGGAGCCAGATGTAATTAAATTTACTGTTTGACCCTCTCAATAATAAAACTGGTATGCAAATTTCTGTAATCTGAAACTCTTGAGCTCCAGAACAGGATGTGTTTTTTTTATTTGCATTAGCATTTAAGGTTAATAATAACATTAGGAAGTGAAAATGGCTAATGGAAAATAATGAGCAATGCAGGCTATACATTGATCCCAGCAGTATTTACCATAGCAACCGGCAGGAATTCAGATTTGGGCTTCTCTACTTTTACACATTGATGTCGGTCTGATTAATAGCTTTTAAAAGAGTAAGAGGCATCATCTCTAATGTGGACAGAGGATATACTTTGTAAAAATAAGAGCAGACTAACTGTATTAAAAAGCTTTTAATAAATGTAACGAATGAATGACGGTACAGTGTTATTTATTATCTGAATATTTAATCAAATTGTTATCTAAAAGATGGCGTCATGATTGGCATTCATCCAGACTGATGTGGAGAACGTGAAATGATATCTTGAGCTGATTATTGACTTGTGATTCCAGGATTCTTGAAGGCAACTTGTTCAAAACAAAAAAAAAACAAGCAACATTCATTCGGGATTTTTATACAACCAACGACATTAAGTCTGCTTATATATATCAGAATCAGCTTTATGGGCCAAGTATGTGTGCACATACAAGGAATGTGACTCCGGTTTTACGTTGCTCTCTCAGAGTATGTATTTATTATATATATATTATATAAGCCCATAAGCAAACACAAGGGGCAGGGGGAAGAAATTATATTATAGGTGGGTAATGGAAACAAATAACACTAACAATAAGCTTACAAAAAAACACAATTAGTCCACAGAGAAGAGGTTAATATTGAGGACACAACTGTAGAATAAATGGGAAACATCATAAATAAGATTAGTGTTGGTGACAGAGTCTCTCTTTTTGGGTGCACTGTTAACCTCTCTGGTTCTCCCACTTCCAGATGGTTTCATGGGAAGATAACGCGGGATCAGGCGGAGCAGTTGCTTCACCCTCCTGAAACGGGCCTGTTCTTGGTGCGAGAGAGCACCAACTTCCCCGGCGACTACACCCTGTGTGTAAGCTGCGACGGCAAGGTGGAGCACTACCGCATCATCTACCACAACGGCAAGCTCACTATCGATGAAGAGATGTACTTTGAAAACCTCATGCAGCTGGTCGAGGTTTGTTTTCGTTGTTTTGAAAATCAAGTGTTTGCTCTGATGGAGCTTCAGTCTACTGTATGCATGTTGCATTTTCATGTTTCAAGTCCTCACGTCTCTGTGCCACCACACAGACCACATAGAGTTCCTGGAACAAATAATGAACAGGAAGTGTCAAAGAGGAAGAGTGAACAGTGTGCTGAGGTTCAGTATGACCTATTTAAGGGGAAAACCTCATCCGTAGTCCTTTACATCTGGTGCTAATTTGACTGTACGGTCATTGGAATCGAAGCGGCGCACTGAGTTTTATTGCTTCGAAACTGCTGTTTTTCTTTTGTCATATATGCTTTTTACTGAAGTACTGTTAATGTTTAGACAGTTGGCACAGTAGTACGCTTAAATTTTCCATAAGATAACAGAACACAGAACAACTAAACTACAAGTTAACATGGTCAAGGGTGTACAAGCTGACAAAACAACAGAAAATCAAAAGAGAGAGAGACATAAAAAACAAGAGGAAAAGAGAGAGAGAAAAAGAAGAAGTCCCAACCCATCAGTTAACCGAGACGAACCTGATTCTGTCCAGGTGGACGGTGCCTGATGAATCATGTTAATGTTGTACTGAAGGCGGTTCTGGTGTTTTCCTGTGCTCTCGTAAAATGTTCTTTGCTTTTATAAAGGCTATAAGCAACCTTCTAAAGTGACGTAATGCTGGTGATAAATTTAATTTTGGTTATTTGGATTTGCTGTGTTCGCAGCACTACACCAAAGATGCAGATGGCCTGTGCACCAGACTAATAAAGCCAAAGCTGGAGGAGGGAACGGTGGCCGCTCAGGACGAGTTTTCCAGGGGTAAGTCTCGGTTTGTCACTCTCGCATCATTGTAGCCTTCTCGTTTATGAGAAGCGTGTGTACGGGCCTGCGATGTTTCAGCTGAATGTTGCTTCCTCTTTAAATGGCCAACAGGTGGCTGGTCGATGAGCAGAAAGGACCTCAAGCTACAGCAGGTTATTGGAAAAGGAGAGTTTGGAGGCAAGTAGTTTACACTGTTTACACTGCCATTTGAACACATGTGATGTAACAGAACCTTAACATTTTCTTTGTGGATGAAACAAAGTAACCATTAATGTGTTGTTTTTGGTCAGCTCAGGCTCATGTAAATGCAGTTTCACCGGTGCTAAAAAGTTCATTATTGTTTGTGATGATTCCAGATGTCATGGTGGGGGACTACAGAGGGACTAAAGTAGCTGTGAAGTGCATAAAAAATGATGCTACAGCACAGGCCTTTATTGCGGAGGCTTCTGTCATGACGTAAGGAAAATCACATATTTGTGTTTTTAAGAATCTTGAATAAACAAGTAACGTGTCTGTGCGCTCCTCTCCGGCCTCAGGCAACTACGACACGATAACCTGGTGCAGCTGCTTGGAGTGATAGTGGAGGAGAACGGGAGTCTGTTTATAGTGACTGAGTACATGGCCAAGGTGGGTGGCCGGCTGTCTGTCTGTGAACTTTTGTCAACACCCAGAGTGCTGTTTATAAAGATGTCACATGTTTGTTTGATTGTTTCTTCCAGGGCTGTCTGGTTGACTACTTACGCTCCAGAGGCCGGACAGTACTTGGTGGAGATGCTCTCCTTAATTTTGCACTGTGCGTATGACTGCAGTTTTCTACCGTATTTACATTTATACCAGATTAAAGAGGAGCAATGATTTGTTGATTGGGTCTCTGCACATGCCACTTACATTGAAACTAATTCCTTATCATTAATTACATGTTAAGAGTTTTTAATATATATTTATTATTCATTCATTATCATGAATTACATGTTTAGATCTTCAAATATATATTTATTTATAATGCTAATCAAATGCTAATGATTTAGCGTCTTCATTGAACGTCTTCAGGGAAACATCTCATCAGTTGGCCACCTGGGCCTGCAAATTACTTTATGTGTTTGTATATTAAACTCTCAAGTAATCCGACTAAACCTGACCCATTATTACAGAATGAAAGTTACAATGTCGCTCAGTTTTATGTAATCCACATTTCTGATGGTTTCTGATGGTTTCTGGTCCGTTTAAGGCAGCAATGCACCAGTAAAAGGAAAAAACAAAAATCCACTTTGCAAAATATTTAATATGAGAAAATATTTCATGGAGCTGGGGGATGCATTCAGCGAGTTTCTCAGGTCTAATGGGTAAACACATGGTAGGTGAGAAACACAAATTTGTCTGTGTTTCGTTGGATCATCAGGAAAATTCTACTGCATGTTTTTATCTCAAGAGCTTAAAGAGAAATGTCCTTTAGGTTTTGAACCTTCTTTTCTCCTCCTTTAACAGAGACGTCTGTGAAGCCATGGCGTACCTGGAGACCAATAACTTTGTCCACCGAGACTTAGCAGCCCGTAATGTTCTTGTTTCAGAAGACAACGTGGCCAAAGTCAGCGACTTTGGTCTGACCAAGGAGGTCTCTTCCATTCAGGATACCGCTAAGCTCCCTGTGAAGTGGACGGCACCAGAGGCCCTCAGAGAAAAGGTGCGCTGCCGTCTACAAGGACTGTTAACATGTTGTGTGGCGTACTTAACCCCCGCACTGACTGAAATTAACTGTTACATGTACGTTTTTCTCTTAATCCTTAGAAATTTTCGACCAAATCAGATGTTTGGAGCTACGGTATTTTGCTTTGGGAGATTTACTCTTTTGGCCGAGTGCCTTACCCGAGAATTGTAAGTATAAATATCTTTTTCGTAAAAGGCATTTGGAAAATATTAAGGAGGCATTAGAGTTAGACTTTGACTTAAGAGAGAGCTTAATTAGCAATGTATTTAGAGTTTACACTCTTTCTTATTGCAGTAATGCTTGAGAATGTATAGTTTATCATGCTAAAGGGTACGATTTTGGTATAAGAGGAAGAGAGAGACATTTCTTGACTCAAATCGTCCTTCGTGTCATACAGAATCCAGGCATCACACTGGTTTTTCAAAACAAGTTATGTTTTCTGTCAACACTCGTTCTACCAAAAAAAACTTTTGCTGCTTTCCATTCTGTAGCCATTAAAAGACGTTGTGCCTCGAGTGGAGAAGGGATACAAGATGGACTGCCCAGATGGCTGTCCTGAAGTGGTGTACAACATCATGAAACAGTGCTGGAACCTCGATCCTGCTGCTCGACCAAGCTTTCAGATGTTGAAGGAGTGGCTACAACATATCAGCAAAGGCATGGGAAGAAAACACTGATGGAAATGACAGAACAGACACAACAAGTGACTTTCTTTCTCCTTCATTTTGACCATTTGGACCATTACCCGAGATGATAAGACTGTCTTAAGTTTCTATTTATGAGTGTCATCTCTCACCTTAAGTTGTTCAGACTGCAGTAACTCTTACTGACTGTCTCAGTCACACCAGTAAGCCGCTCTTGCGCTCAGTTATCAAGAGTGAATGATTAACTGTCATATCGATGAGTCTTTCCTCAGAACACAGTGCCTTGACCTCTTTTTTTTTATATATATATATACAGTGTATTTTATGCCCTTTACATTGATATCCTTAGTCATATTGATGGCATCATTTCATTTTATGAACATGTAAACAGTAACGCCATTTGACTAAGTAGACTCAATCCATTATATCCGTTTAAAAAGGAAAGACGCTTCTAAAATAGGAAAACAATTCTGATTACTAGCCGTCTTATTTTTGATAGTTACTAGGTACATCGTTTTGCATGAATGTTGAATGTTGTTGAAAGGACTAAATTAAAAAGAACTTTAATTATGCAGCTTTTTTTTTCATTATTAAGTAATTTTGAATACGTTCTTTCTACTTTATTCCTCCGTAAGTCTAAAAAGGAAGCACAAATGTGACCTTTACTACTGATACTGAAACACCACTCAGCTCAGTCAAGAAGACATCATTCCCATTTTATAGAATTTTTCTATAAAATTCATCAATAGACATCAGTAAATGTTTTATTTTTTGGAATCTTTGGATATAACCAAATTATCTGTCTTTGTTTGTAAAGAGAAAACGAGAATGTTAATAAATGTACTGTTGCCATTTTCAACAATAAAAACAAAATACATTTTGAAATACTTTTGCCATAGACATTTTTTTTAAATTTGATTTTTCTTTTTTAAATCAAAGTGTTCTAAGTTAAAGTATATTATAATTTAGATTTATTTTTGTGAGAAGGATTTTACAAACAAAACGTATCATCTTGCAAAATATGATGTATTCTTGTAGATTAAACTACCAAGTAGCATGGAAATTAGATGTAAATTCCTCTATATTGACCAGATACAACATTGGATGTGTGCCTTGTAAGTTACTGCATCAGTAATAATACAATGATGAAATGGGCCATTCACTTTTACTTCTGATACTTTAAGTATATTTTGCCAATAATACTAACCATACTTTCAAAGTCAAAGTTGGAATATGTGACAATTACTTGTATTTTTATAGTCTGCGATTGCTACTTAAGTAGAGGATCTGAATACTTTTTCTGCCACTGATATTTTAGGTCTTTTATGTTTGGCATTAAAATCACTGATTACTGAAAAGTAAATAGACACAGATAGATAAATAGATAAAGATAACTTTTGCATAATAAAAGAATTAAGTCTAACACAGTAGAAGTATTCAAGATAGCAATTTTTAAAAGCTGTAACTACTTTCTTTCAGCTTTATTTATATATTTAGGCCTATTTATTTATTTAAGCTTTATTGCTGGAAGTGTAGTGCAAGGCAACAGTGCCATCAAGTGATGACATGATACAATCGTTTTCAATAAAAATAAATCTTAAATCTATATCAAGATGTGAGATTTGAATTGTTTTTACAGCAGGACGGTGAGATAATAGCGACAATGGCTATGTTCCATTTCCTTCCAATATACAGCAATTCATGTTTGTTGTTTTTTTTAATTTACATTTATGAAAATAACATTTTGCCATAGAAAAAATAAAATTTTGTCATAGAAATCAATTGACGAGGAAATAAGTCATTATCATGTAGCTAGAGAAAGAAACCAAAAATAATATCGGAAGGGAAAAGTCGTGTTGAACACTTAATCATGACGGCCCAAATGTCTTTCCAGAGTTTGTGAATTAATCTGCGAGTCCAGAATAAGTTAGAAACAGCTTCAGATTACAATGAACAGAAAGAACACATCACATAAATATCACGTAAAACTTTTCATTTGTGAAGGAAGAATTTTAATGTGATTGTAGCGGGTTTCGTACAGCGTGCGTAGCGGAACCTTTTGCGAGGGGGGGGGCTTATTTCTTTGTTACACATGACGGTGCAACAGGAAAATGTAGCCTGAAAACAGAGGCGGGTTTGTCAGCGGTATGTGACAGAAAACCACTCAGGGCTCGTAGATTAACGCAGGCCGTGTCTGACTTTGTGATGGATTGTGAGGCTGATGTCTTTTATCGGCAGCTGCCAAAAGTGGTAAGTCACAAATGTAGACCTACTGAAAAACACTTGACTCAGAGGAGGTTTTTTTTTAAAGAGTGTAAATGTACGAACATTTGTGATAGCTACATGCTAACATCGGCATTTTCACTGTCACCAGGAGCTTCATGCTCACCTCAACGGCTCCGTCAGCTTCCAAACCATCGAAAAACTGTCCAACCGAAAACCGCATCTCAACATTGAACGTAGCATGACTGCTATCGGCAAAGGCCAGCGGAGGACACTGGATGAGTGCGTCTAACTTCGTCTGTACCTCAGAGTTTAATATGAGAGCTAGTGGGCTGTGTCTAATTAATGATTAATTATTTTTCATTTAATTAATTAATTTATTTATTTATTTTCTTAACATAAGTGATGTAGAAACAATTCATTTAATATTAGAGTAGATATAGTTTCTTTATGTTCAATCAAGCGCAGACATTAGTAAACAGACAATGAGAAGGGGGATCTTCGTTAAACGGATCAGCATTGAAACAACATGGCGCGCATGTCCGCAGGTGTTTCCAGGTCTTCAAGGTCATCCATCAGCTGGTGGACACGGAGGAGGATATCCTGATGGTGAGGATTGTTTGTCATTTATCTCATTTTCCCTTCAGAATATCAGTAACAGGTGTTTCTTTTCTTTTTTTTTCCCTCAGGTGGCTACAGATGTTATCAAGGAGTTTGCGGCCGATGGTGTCAAATATTTGGAGCTGAGAAGTACACCAAGGGAGGAGAAAAACACAGGCAAGGACGTGAACGTAGAGGTTCATATTTTGATTGCACGATCAGAATTGTTTGAAGAAATTAGGTTTACAAGTTTATGATCTTTTTCCTAGGATTGACAAAAAAGAGGTATGTTGAAACAGTCCTCAAAGCCATCCAACAGTGTAAAAACGAGGAATTGGACATCGATGTCAGGTAGGCCATAGCATGTATACATTTACCTTGAGTGTGTGACAACCACCAAAATTATTCCATGATCTTTTACTATGATAATCCAGTAACTTGAGTGCTGGCTACAGTGGTGCATGCTTCTAAATGAGCCTGTTTGTTCTTAAGGTTTCTGGTGGCGATTGATCGCAGGAATGGGGCTGAAGTTGCCATGGAGACAGTGAAGCTGGCTGAGGAGTTCATGCTGGCCTCTGATGGTTTGGTGGTGGGACTTGACCTCAGTGGAGATCCAACGGTCAGTCAGCCAGTTTCGGGCTGGTAGAAAATTAAAGAAAATTATAGTTTTACTCATAAAATTCTGCATTAGCCGAGCTAAGTGTACTGTGACGTTTAATATTTTAATACAGCATACTCAGAATAAGTAATTCTATTTTTGATGTATAGTGTGCTGTCAGTTTTTCTATACATTTAGAAAGGTAACGCAATGAAAGAAAAAGCATAGCATTCATTCTTGTCTCTTAGCAAAAGTTTCTATCCAGGTAGCTGAGGTACAATTTGCGGAGGAAATGTGGTGATAGTGTGCTTTATTTTTGTCAAAGTTCCAAAAAATATTTAAAAGCTTTTTGCCAACATTGCAAACATAATGACCATGGTGCTAACAGTTTCTGCCTTTACAGTTGATGGGTATATTTCTCAAATAGGTCACAATGTGGTGTCTTTTGTGTAATTTTGCTTTGTCATATTTTTAAGGATCTATTGCTGTTTTCAAGTGCAATTTAAATTTATGACAACCTGAGTGGCACAAACTAAATGAGGGCCAAGTTTTGAGAGGGTACAGTTAATGTTTTCACACTTCAGCAAACTATATCAAAACTATCTAAATGGAATATCATTCAGTCAGATTAAAAGTAAGTGCACGCGTTTTCACCACCTGGGTTTTTTTATGCTGGATTTTGTCATAGTAACTCCTGTTAATTAATGGTTTTCATTTTAAGGTTGGCCATGGCAAAGACCTACTTCCTGCTCTCCAGAGGGCCAAGAACTGTGGACTGAAGTTGTCACTGCACCTCTCAGAAGTACGACCACGACATTTTTAATGTTGTTTGTTTTCTGTAGTCACGTTACCTGTGGGTGCTCTGACATTACAACAAAAACCGCCGCAGGTACCATCCCAGCTGGAGGAGACAGACTTGCTGTTGAATCTTCCTCCAGACAGGATTGGTCATGGCACCTTCTTGCATCCTGAAGTGGGTGGATCTGAAAGTCTTGTTGACAAAGTGGTAAAGAACAACATACCGCTGGGTAAGACTGCGATCAAATGATTGTCTGTGGTGCGCAAAGCTGACTTGGTTTTTGATTTGTCAACTTTCGTTTTCTTGCAGAGCTATGTCTGACATCAAATGTCAAAGGACAAACAGTACCCTGTTACTCCAAACATCATTTCAAATACTGGTACCAGTTGGGACATCCAAGTGTGATTTGTGTAAGTTTCCTCTCTTTCATATTGGGGCTTCGTAGCATTTAACAGTTTTTATGTACCAATTTAATATCTGGTTTAGGTAACAATGACAAAATTCTATTTTACTTGACATGTATAAAACATGTTTTCCACCTAAAACCATTTAGTTAGCCAAACTTATCCAATGTGGGTTTGTTCTCTTAATACAGTAGTCACAAAAACTGCCTGAAGGGGGGGCACGCTAACAACTTCTGTCATTAGACCCTCCTCATGCTTAACTATTTTCACAGGCTGAACAGTCCTCCATATGATGAGTAAAATCTGTGGAGTACCATTTATTAAAAAAAAGAAAAGAAAGTATAATTTAACAGTGAGAAAATCAAAGTTCACCGTGAATAATTTTTTATTCTTTGTCACATTACAGACTGATGATAAAGGGGTCTTCTGTACAGACTTGTCTCAGGAATATCAGCTGGCAGCTTCCACGTTTGGTCTCAGCCGTGAAGCCGTATGGAATCTCGCCCAGCAGGCCATAGACTGTATCTTCGCCCCAGACACCGTGAAACAGCAGCTCAGACAGAAGTGGGCTGATAAACAGCCTCAGGTGTTCAAGTGACCCGTTCATTAGAACATAAAGCCAATCATATACCTCAAATTTCTGTTTTTAAAAAAACAAACAATTTTTTTTACAAGCCTATGTGATAACTATTTAGTATAAAAGAGTCATTTTCTGCTCTATACAGTGTCTGTGCATCTTTTACTCAACATAAACGTAACAAACTTGTGATGACATAATGTAGAAACGTTGGTATATTTGAGGAGCAGAATTAAAAAGAAAAAAAAAGCTCTCTTGATATTCAAAAGTCCTGCAAAATACTGATGATGCTGCTTTGTGCGCGCGCACACACTGTCCTATCAATGCAGCGCCGTTTACTGTTTCTTTCCAAATTTGCCGTGCTTGTCCTTGTTCTTCTTGAATTTGCCACGTTGCGTTTCCTTCTTCTTTAGTTTCCCGTGCGGGGGAGCTCCATTGCTTGCTGCAGCGTTTCCCCCATCCAACTTCCTCTTCTTGTCACTGTCGGGAGTAAGACATCGTTACCAACACGTTTCTACATCAGCCAAACACTGTTGCCAAAGATGGCACTGCACCTCTTGATGCTGACGATAGCTGTGCTCCCTGCTTTCTTCAACACCTCGTCCCATTCCTCATCATCTCCACGAATCCTATACCTGCGAATGAAAAGAGATTCATTACAGTTCACGTTGCCCAGTATATCTTTTAATTTAAAACGCAGCACAGAACTAATGCCCGAGGCCACCCCCCTCCCCCAAATCTCATACTCACTCTTCCAGGTCCATTTCCTTTACTTTCTCTACATCCTGCTTGTGTCTCTCCTCAAACTCCTTCGCTGCTTCATTCTGTGAGTAACAGATTCATTTCTAAACATTTCCACTCAAGCAAATCCATCAGAAAAGTGAAGGGATGTATTTTTTTTCATTGATGATTAATTGTTAAGTATATAAAATGCCACAGAATTACCATTTTCCCTCAAAAACAGCTCAAAATCCAAAAATATTTACTTTACAATTAGATATAAACAAGAAGAGCAACAAATTATCACACGAGAAGCTGAAACTAAGCTGTGCTGCAGTTTTTGCTTGATACATTTATTGATTTGGCCACATACCAGATCATCATTAAGGCTTTTGATAGTCGGCTCCATGGAAACATCTTTAGTGGCCACCATCTCTACCTCAATAGCTTTTTCTTGGATGCTGGTGAAGACCTAAGATAGTAAAGGCCAAAAGAGAGGAAAGTATTTAATGTTGTTGCCAAAGTTTTAAAAGGTAGATTTCATGGCATCTTTACACCATGTAACAACTTCAGGAATAGACTTGCCTGCACAAATTTCCGGATCAGACGGTTGAAGAGGCCCATGAGCTGTGAGCTTGGGAGATCAATTTCCTTTTCGAGCTGTTCCACAGATTTGTGCTGTAACCCTATACCCAGCAGTAATGCCTAGCAACAACAGGGATAATCAACAAGTATGACAATAACACTGATTTTTATGACAAAGAACTAACGAAGACCATAACATGAGGGGGAACTTACACACTGAGCAGCTGAGAGAGAGACGTCACCGAGCTGCTTGAGGAAAAAGATGCGTGCCACCGTTTGGATCAGATCCATGATGAGGTGGTAGTCCACCATACTCCTTGAATACAGCTCCAGGCGTTTGAGGTCGTAAGGGGTGAAATGGGCTGTCAGCTCTGAGCTACTGAGAACTGTGAAAGTCAAAGACGAGTCAGCTCAGGTTTGTAAGACGCAGAAAAAAAAAACCCCCAATCTGTTCAGGTTAGTTCGTAGTCTTACTGCTTTTCTCCTCCTTGGACTTCTTATTCTGCAGGATGCTCAGTGCCAGGCTCGGGTGGAAGCTGCCGAACTGGTAGGAGAGGAGAGACAGGAAGCGCCGGCGGAAATCTGAAGAAAAACAAACTGTTCAGTCAGATTATACCATGTTTAAAACACACCGGCTCTCCACAGGCAGCGCAGGAAAAGTCGTGCAAGTTCACCTCTCCAGAAGGCAGACAGCCACTGGCTCTGCTCTGGAGCCTCATCTGTATTCAGCTCCTTCAGCATCACACACGAGTGCTCCCCTGTCAGGTCGTTCTAGATACAAGCACACACACCAATAATTACAGCATATACAAGAATAGGAAAATGTATAGAAAAATAATTTTAAAAAAGGCAATTTTTATACTCACAGGGGTTTGTCTGAGGTAGACTGGAGTATAACCTGCTTTCTTCCAGAACCTGTCAGGTTGCAAAAACAGTTGTTTTTTTAAATTTCATAATATTCAAGAATGTTACGTCCTCTTCTCCATATTTAAGGGAACTTACTTGAGCAGCTGTGCAGTAAGGCCATATGAAACTCCCAGATAGTCCAGTCTCTCTGCTCTCCTCTCACTGAGCTTCAGCAGCAGAGGAGGGAGCTCCTTCCGTGGAGTGATCACCTCCTCCAGCAGACTGACAGCCTGGACAACAAGACACAACAACAACAGGGCTACTGTCAAAGAAATGTGCCTTTAATCTACCTCATCTCGAAATTCTGTCTTTACTCTCGTTACACATCATGTAAGGAATTGACCGTCTTTCAGCTGTTCACATTTTATGCCTTTAGTTGTATTACCTCACTGCTGACGGAGGTGATCGCACTGTGCTTTGAGTGTGTGCTCTCATCCATGGTGGGAAACTTGCCCTCATAGTACATCTGCAGCAGCTGCAGAGCTCTGGAGCCGTAGCCCATCTGGTGGACAGTGTTGAAAACGAGTTACATGGAGTGCATACAGATAAAAGAAAAAAACTGGATTAACAGGCTGAGGCCTTTGCTGCTTCTTACCCCTTGGTAGTCTGGGTTGACAGCTATTCGCACTACTCTGCCTCCGGAGAGGCCGGCAAACTCGGAGTCTTGGAACTGCAAAGAAAAGGGCAGAGGACTCGATGTTTGCCTGAAACGTGGAAACATGAGCTGTAATGATTTTTGTCAAAAACGTTGTGACCAATCAATGTGTACCTGTTCTGACACCGTCCAGGGAATGAGGTCACCAGAGGCCTTCTTTCCTCTGGACAGACTGTTTAGGATGGACTGCCGAGATATTTCTCCCTCCAGACACACCTGAGGAACCAAAGAACAACAACTATGTAATTAAGAACAAGTAAAATAAGCAGTTATTACAATAAGCAGAAAAATATAAGCATATAAGGTCAGAGATTGTTCCTGAATGTTTTAAATCAAAGATAAGAAAGGAATTGCTGCTTTTGTGAAGTTATTCTTTCCTACGAAGTTGTTGGGAGACATTTGCACAAAATTACACAGAACAGAATTTCATCTCGTCTTACCTGGACCACAGCCAGGACCTCAGGTAACGAGTTCTGTGTGGGGGGAACCGGTGGCAGGAGGCAGAAGAGGTGATGGGCCGGAGCATCGGACAGCATCTGCAGGTCGTTAGGTGAATTCTGGATCCCGAGAAAACATCGAGTCAGCAAATGAACAAAATACTGTGTGTAGGACATTGTGTTCTTTTGAGGAGAGTATAAAACAATGTCACCTTGTAGTGCGATGCCACGTAGAGAGCCATCAGCCTCTGCAGGAAGGCCTCAGATGCCTTGTGGTAACAGAACAGCGTGTCTCTGTTCACATAATATCTGGTCAGTGTGGGCTGAGGACAAACACAGATCTTAACACTGACCCTCCAGCTCTATCACACATGTTAGCCTTGGTTATTATTATTATTGTTGTTTTTTGCTTGTATGAAATTGTCTGCGTGTCTGCCAAGTCATTTAAAGTACAAAAAAGGATACAGGTCACAAGTCTGTGGGAGTGGGCAGCCAGAAATGAGCCTGGGTATGTTCAGACAGTCCAGGCAGAGAAGATCATTCAGCCACTTTTCTACGGGGTCTCCTGGAGCGTACCGAATGGACTCGTGAAGAGAAACCTCATGGAGCGAGCGAGCTGCGACACAGATACACAGGCAGTCAGACACATGATGGAGAGACACACACACACACTGAACAGACACACAGCAGAACGGTGAGACGTTTACCTGCTGCTAGCCTCGCCGTGTTAGCGGTCCTGTTCTCTGCTGACGTGCTCTGCTGGCTGTCTGCACTCTGCTGCCTCAGCTGCTGGATCAGTTTGAGGGAGAGGGAGCGTCCAGTGCCTTCATACCTGCAGAAAGGCATAAACACAGTGGTCAGACATGCAAATAGAGCTGAAACGATGAAGCGATTTATCAACTGACAGAATTTTAACTATTTTGATCATTAATTAATAGTTTTAGTCACTTTTTTTTTTAAAAGCTAAAAACCCCAAAAGCAACCATCGCTGGTTGCAGCTTTAAAGTGTGTCAATATAATATTTCTGAGTCTTATACTGCAGTGCATAGTTTTTGGACTACCGGTCGAACTAAACAAGCAATATGAATATGTGAAGTTTAAGAAAACTGGCAAATATTTTCCGCTGACTTAATATTTCAAACAAATAATCAAGAATTATAATAAAAATAATTGTTTCTTTCACCCCTACAAATAATACTTATTCTTATTATTGCTTTTACTTCACTGTAATGTGGTATTTGATTAGAAAAAAAAGCTCCATTTCTGACCCATTGATGGTGGAGGCCATGAAAACCAGATAAGGCCCAAGCAGTTTCTTGACCAGAGGGAGAGGGATGGCTGCAGCCTCATCTATGACCAGCAGTTCAGCCTGGCCCAGCTTCACCGCATCACCTGGGTGGATGTACTGTTGGTCACAGAAACAGGAAGGTCAGACATGTTCCAACAACTATTGTCAACAACAGGAAACGGAAGAAGAGCCATCTGGTTCTCGTTTACCTGAATGGTCTGCCGATGCTCTTTGAAGATGTTCACCCGCACCACAGCTTTGTTGAACTCTGGATTCAAAGACTGGATGATTTCATAGTCAAGATGTTCCTACAAATGCCAAAAAAAAAAAATGGATATGAAGCACTGTGTGCACATAGCATGAACACACTGTCGCTGATAAAATGCTAAAAGATTCACAGGCAGCCTACCTGATACTGCAGAGCATCAAACCCTTTGAAGATGAACTCAAACATGGTGTGGAGGTTGTCCGGGCTCGGTGAGGTCACAAAGATATTGGAGTAGCTGTAAAGAACGTCAGGGATTATTTAGCAAAAATTTTACATAATATAAAAGGGCAAAACTGACATATTTGAGTGACGTTATAAATCTAATCTGTACCCGAAAGCCACAGCTCCAGCGACAGCCAGCCCCAGTGCTGCAGACTTGCCTCGACCTCGGGCAGCAGTCAGAGCCACAGTGCTCCTCAGAGTCTTCTCTGAGATTGCCTCGATGAACTTCAGCACTCCTTTCGCCTAGAGAACAAAACAAACTTTCAAAAATTGCAATTAAGTCCAATACAAATGGGACGACTGTTGACATGTAACTTGTCAGGAACGCTGTCTTGATCTTTGCAAAATAAAGTTGCTCTGTAGGCAGACGTCCTGACCTGGTCCATGGTCCTGCAGCAGTCCACCAAGACGCCCACAGGTTGAGCGTCCTGAAGGGACTCCTTCAGATCCTTCAGCTCCTGCTCTCGTGGAGACAAACCGTCCTCCTAAAGGGGAGGAGACAACTGGTCAGAAACCAGGAAGCATATAGCAAACTCTTTTCAAAACGGTGGTACTTTATAGAAGCGAAAAAATAACAAAGACGAGTAATCCTAACCCCAACAAGAGCACAGGTTTGGCTTAAGGAGACTATCAACATCCAGCAATCCTCTTTACTTTTCTTCCTTGATCTTGGAACAGCGAGAAATCCCTGATCTAAATCTATCGATTATTGCAGATTAATCTTCAGTTGACAAATCGTTTCTACTAGAATTTAGTCACCTGAGTCTTTGGAGGGACGGGCTTGATGTTTGCCATGTGGCTGGAGATCGGCAGGATGTTGAGTTGGTCGTCAATGACAACACAGTTTTTGCAGGATGCAAGCGACAGAATGAATCTGAAAACAGTGAAACAAAATGACTAAAACTGTCAAATTTAAAAACAAAATGCTCCAAATCAAGTGAAAGCCTGAGGAGTTCTTACCTCTCATTGAACCTTCCCACCACATCCTGATGAGCCTCGGTCCGGTACCGAGCATGCACGTCCTGAATGAAAACAAGCCACAGTGAGCAGACTGAGCGTCCGACATGTGAGGCGATTAGAGAAGAGGTTACACACTTACCATAGTCATAGTGTACAGCTGCTTGAGGGAGTTCACTGTCCTCAGCAGTAATACCACTATACCTCCTCCTTCTACTGTCTCGATAGTTCTCGCCAAGAGATTAGGAGTGACAGCTTCAAAATCCTGTGTGACACAGAAAACAAAAGAGTCAAATATACGGGCTACATCATATATTACTGAACAGCAGATAAACGGATAAAGTTCAACATCTTTGGAGCTCTTTGATATATTTTGGCACCCGTTGGTCTCCAGCCGAAGAGGACTAACTCACTTGCAGGACGCACATGCCGAAGGTGTTTCCCAGGATCTTGTGCGTCTCGTTGTAGTAGCAGTAGCGGATGTTGGTCGCAGCAATGAAGAGCTCAAACGGGTCATCCTGATTCAGGTTGAGTGTGCCAGTTTTGATCTTCTTCTGCAGCTGCCTCATGCGCTTCTTCCGATTGCTGTTAAACAGACACGTTACACAAATCTTCCTCCTCTCTGAGACAGTAAAAAGGATGATGGGGTACGGGAGGTGAGACTCACCTGCTGAATCCCAGGTCTTTTTTGTAGCACCAGAGGACAGAAGGCCGTGCTCTGACTGTGGATTTGGACAGCATGTGATGCAGGATGACCACCTGGATCACAGACAGATGTGATTGGTTAGTTACATGGACAAAATAGTAATAATAACTTTATTTATAGAGCTAGTGCTTCACAAATACGTTTTAAACAAAGCCCATTGCAAGACTGAGACTGATAAATTTAACCTTACCTGATCTCTTCCACGATCTCCCACCACCACAAACATGGTCCGATGCTGCAGGGCGACTCCATTCTCTATCTGGACACGAATCCGGTTGTCTACCTTCTTCCGGATCGTCGCCATCGTCTTACTGCTGCTAAGAGAAATCAGAGAAGTCACCGACACAACTACATTAACACAAAGAAGCTAATGTCAATTTTACAGTGCGACAACACCCATGAAAGTGCTGTCAACTGAGCGAGGAGGAAGCATTCATTGAAGCTAACGTGCAGCCAAAACAAGTGAGTTAATGGCAGCAGTGACTTTAAAATCGTCCGCAACACATGAAGGAACGAACAGAGAATAAAGGCGTCCATTTACCTCCAGATACAAGCAGACTGGTTGTTGGTTAACCTTTACAAAACTTCCCCCCCAACAAGTCGAAGGCTGGATTTTACAAGCCAGCCACCATCATGCTGTTGATTCTCTCACGTGGAGACAGCCGTTCATGGAGGACCCCCCCGGGGTGACGTCACAACTGCGCGACGTTCGTTCGAGAAACAAAAGCAAGATTTGGCCCATGTGATAGCCTCCCACTTCTTTACAGCTGAAATGCTCAGTCGATTTTTTTTTTTTTGTAATCGATTCATCTTTGAAGTAATTTCTTTTACAAAAGCGAGAGCATCAAAACATTAAATGATTTGATAAGAAAGAAAACCGTTTGAAAACTTGGCGCTTGGAAGTTGTGATGGACATTTCATGTTTGTTTTTTCTGTTATTTTATAGACGAGCAATTCGATTAGTTGCTGGCATGTTCTTCTCCAAGGAAACTACATTAATGGAGATAAATTTACTTCATTTATATATCCGCGTTAAGGGGTTTGGAGATTTAGACCCACCTTTAAGGATTTAGGTTATACTAACAAAGGGATTATGTACAAATTCTGCCTATGAGCACCAGCTTTAAAAGTCGCCTGTGAACTAAAAGGTGAACTGAAGTGTAATTTCACGTTCTTCCACGGGGTGGTGCTGTATCACATGCTGCCAAAGCATCCAGATCTTTAAAATGGTTCAGAGAAAAAAAAAAACCCGGGTCATGTTAAGAAATTAAGTGTGTGAGCATGTTAAAAGATGTGATGTCTATGTTGCATCCGTGGTTTTGTTAATGGCCTTGCCTCACACACAAAGTTAAGTCTCCATGTTGTAAACTTGGTTGAGAAACTGCACAGATGGTGAGGAACAACCTGTGTTACAACACAGCCTTTATAATAATAAAATACAGTATCCGATTACCTCATGACACTAAATCTATACTCAAAATGGAAAGTGAACATGCAAAATTAAAGTGAAAAGGTAATAAAACACTGAAAATATAAGAATAAAGAGCAAAATACAACAACCCTAAATACAACCATCATTTGAACATAAAATGATTCATTGCAGCGACAAATTTTGCACCCTAACAGAAAACTGAGGCTGAAGCATGTTTATGCAACACAACTTTATTGAAACTCTTGAAGCAACATCAATTTACAAACAAGAAAACGGGAGCTCATTGAACATAAAATCCTTTTTTTGGGGGGGGAAACCAAAATGACAGAAGAGAACTGAGAAAGGGAATAAACTCCCAAGGATTGGACCAGCAGTGGCAGGTGCATTTTTTTTATACAAAAAATAACTTATGAAATCTTTCAAGTTTACAGGAATATTGTGACACATGGCTTGTGCAAATCAATGATTGGATTTACAGCTTAGCTCGTGTGTTAGACTTTACTGATTTAATAATTCCAAATATCAAAGCAGGCATTACTTTGATGTATGAGACAGGAAAAAATACCACTGATGAAGAAGAAACAAAAAGAGAACGGAAGTGAGCTGGGGCAAATGCATTCTTGAATTTTGAATTTTTCAGTGTGGTGCAAGTTAGTCACAGTCATTATGAAAGGCCTTTTCAGGATCGTATTGCCTGAGTGCTGCCTCTTGACACTCCTCTGGGTCCCTGACCAGCTCCGCGTTTGTAGTTCTGTTGATAACCATCCTTTAGCAACAGAGGAAAATAAGACATTTTAGAAACTACTCCATCAGACAGCAAAGATGAAATAAACAAAGCCAGTGTGAGGTCTGAATGCTTCTTTCATACCCTCTGATAATTCCCATTTGAGTAATCCCGAGGTGTGTTGAACTGAGTCGGTCCATAACCGGAGTTTGGAGTGTTGGCAAAAGGAGGACGATAACCATCATAGCCACCTGAAAATAGGAGGACTTTAAACCTAAAATGCTAACAAGCTCTGATTCTTTTAGCCCCTTTCAGACATGCACCTCTCATTGCCTAAATGTTTAAAACATTTCCACAAAAACACAAAAAACTAAACTGAATTAAATCAGAACGCCGTCCAATTAACTCAAAGCCAACAGCAGCAGCAGGTTCAATATGCACAGAGGGATCTTAAGAGCACTGTAATATATTCTTGATTATCATTTTTAATGTAAGAAAATAAAAATTTTTTAGGTTGTTTGAGAGATTCTTCTCTTGAGATTCGATAAATTAATAAAATAAAAATAATTGAATAATGAAAAATGACATTATGGTTACACAATCCAGGTTAAGTGGAAAAAAAGGGTTCATTTGTGGTTGTGAGTTTACCTCTGAATCCATTCGATGAGCCTCTGTAGCCATTGATCATGCCCCTGGCATTTCGAGGTCCACCACGAGACATGCCTCTACTGTTGTAGAAGGACTGAGGCTGCCTGCCGAAACCAGGGCCCTGTTGTGAAGGCTGCTGATGGCCTCCTGACTGGTCTTGGGAATGGAAGGCACCAACTACTAAAAAAACAAGGGGCCCCAAAACAGATGCAAGTCAATCTCTAGTCAAACTGCAGCGTATTTTCAGGAAGAAAATCAATCAGCAAGTTAACCATGACAAAAGAAAACACTGAAAATCTGCCCACCAGACTGCAGTTGTTCTGACTGCATCTCCGTCTGCTCCACAGGATGCTGCGACTGGCTGCTGAAGGCTTGGTTGTAACTGTTCTGGTACTGACTGGCCTGGTTCAAAGCCTCCGTCTCACTAGCTGGCGGGACTGGGGCATTGAGGTTGAACACCTGAAGGGTGAACAAGGGACACATTGTGGTGAAGCCAAAACCAGAGGAAAGGTCACAGGCTCATTAGGAGTAAAGTCCATTACTCACGATTTCCTGGAAGAACTTTCATCACTACAAACCCCCATACAACTGCAATATGATGAGAGGGCACTTCAGGATGCCACATGCGAATTTCATAATGGAAGTTAATGTATTTCTATTTTGATCCCACTGGCAGTGAAGCACAGAGTCCTGAAAAGACCTTTTTAATCTACATCACAGGCCAGATATTTGTCTGACTTAACTTGCACATTATCTGTTGTCTTTGTTGGTTTCAAAACATCTCGCCAAAGGACTACAGTTGAAAATTAGCCGGTTGGCTAACACCGGCACGTTTACAGAAATGTTGATTAACGTGCATTGTCCTTATAAAAAATGAAATGAAAATATCGTATAATATACAGAATATTTAATTCATTACACAATCAATACAAGCATTATTTGATAACATGAGTAATTCTTCAGTATGTTTGATTGAACGGTAAGGTGTGTCATCACAAAGGCCTTACTGTCTGCATTGACTGGAATGGTGCTGCGTTGACATTGATGCCACTGCTGTGAGGAGCTTTGGAAACAGGCTGGAAAACCTGCGTTTGAGAGGCAGGTGGGAGAGCTGTAGAGGGCGGAGGCTGCTCCGACGACAAGGACATGGAAGTCTGTTGAAGGGGGGGAAACATCATCTAAGTGATTTGTGAAGATTCTCAGTCATCCAGGTCATAGTCATCCAAGGAGGTTCTATTGAAGAAGCCCCTTGGATGAGAGGCGAAAATATTTTCAAAAGTTTCTACAACCAAGTCCAGTTGCCATTGATTCAACCCTCCTTGGATCATAACACAAGTTGCTTTTAACACATTTTAATCTATGGTGTGGGAAAGTAAATCAGCAGGTAAAAAAAAAATTCTCAATTTCATTTGTAGTCAAGTACAGGTTTTACAATTCAAATTCTTTGCATTTTGGTGTCCATTAAATATGAGGTACAGTATGTTGATAACTGAGGTCATGTCCCTGGTATTCTCATTGGCCATTTATTCAGAAACATACAATTAAATACTTAGACAAACTGGACATTTAACAGGCTGCTTCCAGTATGTTTAGAGTCCTTAGAATTAATTTGGGTACCTCAACTACATATAAGACTTGGGCACAAAATATATGAAGCTACACAGTGCACGGTAAATAAGACATTTGGCCAAGTAAAACGGTCTTAAGTTAGAAACGTCTCCTGAATTAAAATCAGGAAAAATCTGATCAAAGAATAAGAAACAAGCACAAGAATCTGAACAAGCATTTGTCACAAACTGTCAATAAACGTATCGATACTCAACGCAATGGTTGCATTTCGGTCAGCACTCATCAGCAGAACATGTTAATGTGCAATACAGAAGCAATATAAAAAAGGATTAACTCTTTCCCCAGCTGACTTGTTTTCCTGCAGTTTGGAAGGCTTTGAAACAGCATTTAGACAGAACATTTACAGAAAATTAAAGTTAAAACTACATAAAAATCCCACACATCATCAGACCACATATCCATTTCCCATAATTTTTTCTACTTTTGTAACCAGTAAATTAACGCTTTGGAGCAATAATGCAAAACATTTAACACATAAAAACTGTATCCTTTAAGTCACAAAGGGACTCTCTCAAAGAACAGCATGGTTAACCTGGATGGGGTCGATGGATTCTGTTGAGGGTCGAGGATCTGGCGTGTGAGGGCTCTGATACATGGGGGGCGGAGTGGGGGAGACGATAGGAACCTGAGAGCATTGAGAGTAAAAATGTTGTTTAGAAATTCTTCAGGGTAGCTAATAATACGACTAATAAGTCTTTTCTATTCAACTTGATTACTTACTTGTGTGGGCTCAGGTTGGACAGGAACAGTGTTGGGTTGTGATAGTCGGGACTCTGGGTGAACTAAGAAGATTTGAGTAAGTAAACCAGAAAAGCCATTTCAAGCATTGTCATCAGAACTAAACGTCTTTGTAAAAACCTACCTGGGGGACACACCATCTGTGGTAAATCCATGTTCTGAGCGGGTTTCATAGGCTGCGCTGAGACAATGGCAGGGTCAATGGGCTGTCCATCAAACTCCAACATAGAGTCCTGAGAGCAGAGAAGTGATGAGCACCATATTTAATCTACAGTAAACATATGTCCCAAGCAGCAAGTCCTCACCTGCATGAAGTTGTACGTTCCCTGCATCTGTGCCATTAAGTCCTGCACCACCTGCTTCCTGGCCATGGGGTCAGAAGGCGGCACAGACGACGCTAAGTTCAAGGGGTGGCTTTCCAGGGCAACAGGGGAAGCTGCAGGCTGCACAGGCTGCTGCTGCTGCTGCATGGCACTGACTGCCTGAGAGTGGAAGACAGACACAAGAGGTGAATAAAAACAGAAGGTACAACTGAAAACTGGTGCGGTGCTTATTCGATGCTACCTGTGGGCTTATATTTACATCATAGTTTGTAAATTGAAACATCACAGCTGGGGATTTTTTTCAGTGGATTGAAGGGCTGAACAATATGGCAATAATGTGATCACAATAAAATGTTCCATATTGATCGATGCCGATATTTAGTTTGAAGAGTATCCTGATAATAACTGAGGCCTCATGACACCAGATGATTCATTAGTTAAACTTTAGAATGCAGTTCAACATAAAAATTAGAATAACATAATGGTTATAAACGACTTGGTTTCAGAATATATTTTGTGACAAAAGTATGTATAAAATAACATCTAGGCTAAATGTAAACATTGAACTTTTTAGCTTGCCTTGTAACTTATTAAAATAACTGTTTGGTCGCTGGGATGGTACCTTTTCAGGGGATAGACAAGATTTTTTGTGTTTGCGTTTCCCATCTTGGTTGACACCGACTGATGGCGCATTTTGCAGACCCTCTAACATTAAGTTACCTTTTTTGTCACCCATTTCCTCACCTTTGGAGGATAACGCAAGTTCACTTTCAGCACTTTGTCATAATCAGCTTTGTATGGCTGTGTAAAACAACTAAGATTAAGAGGGACAGTAGGTTACTGCGGGCAGAGGGGCCGAAGACGTCATATTTCAGCAAGTTTATGTTCTGCTTGTTCAAAGGCTGTTTACATACCGTCTCCCTTTTGTTGCCCTAATCAGCATTATCATCGACTCCAGTAAAATATATCCGAAGGTTCGTTTCATTATCTCCGCTGTGAGCTCTGCTCTAAGCTGCTGTCCACTGTCTGTGTGTGAGGCCATACAGGGAGGTGACAGCAGCGACACAGACAGCAGAGGCAAAGAGGCAGCAGCCCGACTAGCTATTGCCACATTTATTTCTGCTGTGCTGTTACATGTATCCATAGAGGAAAAATCTCCAAAGTTTATCATCGTTAGATGTCAATTTTGATCAGATTCTTATCAAGATTGTTTTTATTGTCCAGCCCCAAGTTGAACATCTACATCCTCTGCACAAAAACCTGGACTCGCACTGCAGACTTATCCCGAGGGATCATACCATCACAGGGTGGTGTTCAGATACCTGCCTGGCAGTTCTCATTGGAGAAAAAGCCTCCTACATACAGTGCAGTGCCTATAAAATGATTCGCCCCTCTCTGAAGGAGCTTTTAATGCCACAAAACTTGGAGTCATAGTTAGTTAATGAATCTTTGACAATGCACACAGAAACTTAAGTGAGTGATTGGAGATCCACTAAAATGTTGACCATCAAACAATCATTTGCAAGATTCTGCCAATCTGAGTGCGAGTCAGTCACAATCCAATACTCGCCAACTGGATGAAACATCTGACAAATATTTGTCTAGTCTGTATCCCTACAGTCACTATCGAATTAAAGCAAAAAGTTAAAAAATATATCTTTCAAAACAAGTCCCGATAATCTGGTTTGATACACTGACTAATCTGAACATCACATAACCAAAAAGCAGATGTCATGTGACAACAGTTGTAGCCAATCAGTAATACATCACTTATTTGAGCAAAGTGCATTCACACAAAAGATTTTTACAGCTTGTCACTTGATGAAAATATCTGTTGCTGCATTTCAAGTAGCGAAAATATTTCACACAGTCCAAATATTTGTTTCAGGATGACATTCTGCATGAAATCAAGTTCTAAACAGTCTGAATATCCTCAAATGCAAATTCTGCAAGCTACAAATTGATAAAAATGATCAATACAGATCATGCAGGTTTCGACATCCCTTGAATTTTTTCAGTTTTAATATAAAATGATCTTAATATATATTTTTTATATGTGAATACTAGATTAGAATATACTTCCACTGAAATACTTGAAACAGAAATATTGATTTATGTCCCAGTACTTTAAGACATTCATGAAAATTAAAAACTTTTCTCTTAAAATGGAGGTAATTCAAGCCAGATTGCTTTGAGGATGTAATAAAGTTAGAATAATAATAATAATTTTAAAAAAACTAGGCAAATAATCACCAAAACAAAAAGGGGTCAAAAGCAAACTTCAATCCAAGAGAAACATCATCCTTGCAGCATACCTCTGTTTCCGTGCTCCACTCATCCCCCTGCTCTTTCTCACTGCTGCTGTAAGTGCCGTCTGGAATGAACTGTCTGTTTACGAACTGCCAAGAAAAAAAAAAAAAAAAAAATCATCAGCACAATGCTAAAAAAAATCATCAGTCCAAAGACATTCACTGACACAGGGAAAATTAATCCCACCTCTGTTGTTTCCACCGCAATGGGTTCTGTGAACTCCTCAATTATTTCAGTTTCTGTAAAGAGAACCAATCATTTAGAGAATGCAACGCTGGCTTCTTCACTGCTTGATTACATTAGCATTTTAAAAATAGAGTTTCGTGCAGCATGACTTCAGAGAATGGTCAGGACCTGGATCAACAGTCTGCTCTTCTGCTTCTGATGATTCAGCAGCAACCACCACTGCTGCCACCACCGAGGCTGGCTCTTCATCCTCTTCTTCCTCACACACTCCGTTTTGGTGAGGTGGAATCCGGTCGAAGTACCCGCTCAGCAGAACCTGGTCCAAAGTCTCTTTCAGTGCCTTGTCTAGAAGACAAATAACACAGCAAGTCATTTCTGGAAAGTCAAGCCATGAAACATTCAATCATCACATTTACAATAAGAAATTAGACCTAATGGCTTTTTTAACACGTTGAGCTAGCGAGGCTATGCACAATAAGGCAATCAAAGCCAAATACAGTGTTTTTATTTGACCCTAAACTCAACATTGGTGCTGTGGCACACATCAAGTTCAAATATCCACCTTAATGCTCCCTATAAACTTAAGTCTTAATATTTCTCTATAAATATAAAATGTATAATATAACCAGGTCAATGTTATTTCCATTACTGCCTTGTGCTTCAGGCCAAGAAGTCTGCTGCTGCCTGAATAAATATCACCCTGAATCATCAAGTGAGACCTCCTCATTGAGGTGAAAGCGTTGGCTGGGTTCGCTACAGTGAACTGGGTCACCAGTACCCTAATGTGGCTCCAGAGATCATAGGCGACAGGGCTACTGGCACCCTGCCCCGCTGCTGAGTCAGGATAAGCCCACAGCGATCAGCCCCCAAGCAGAATGCAGCAGTGCGAGTCCTGAGGCCAGATTGCTGAGAATGCAGTACGCCAATATCCCCAAGCCCTGATTATTCACATCAGAGCACTGCACACATGCTGCATTAACAAAATACAATGCACATTAACATATTAAGACTAATGGCCGGCAGTACCTTCCGATAAGCGCTTGCCATCTTTATCTACCTTGCCTTGGGATCACAAAGTATGTGGCAAATTAGTTATGCTTCAACACAATAAAAGGCTTGCTGATGATGGCTGTGTCACCAGCCTTGTGATAAAATGTCCTGCCAACAACTTTCACCACCAGCTGGGCATATAAATAAAGTCAGTTTTTTTCTGAATAAATGAACTTAATTTTGATATAAATTACTGTGGGACTGCAACTAATAATTATTTGCAATACTGATTAATCTATTTTCTCTATGAGCCGATTAATCGTTGGTCTATGAAATGTCACAGTGTAAGACCCTAAGGTAACTTCTTGAAATCGCTTGTTTTGTCCATCAAAGACCAAAAGATATTCAGCTTCCTACAACAGAAGACAAAGAAAACCGGCACATAATTACATTTGACAATAAGGAACCAGTGGATATTTGGAATCCCTCATCTTAAAAAACTACTTGAATGATTGATCTTCAAAAAAGCTGCAAACTAATTTTCAATTGAAGAACTGATTAAATAATCAAGAAATTGTTGCAGCTGTAAATTGCAGCTTGTACTGAAAATAATTAGTCAAAGCAATCATTAACCAAAAATATTGAGCCCTACTGCCTGCAACCATTTATAGGCTCCACGTTAAGTTCGACTTACACGTTGTTCCAACCACAGCCTTGTCCTTCCCTTCCAGCAGGTCCCAGAGGTGCATAGATGCTTCTTCATACTGTTCAACCAACCTGCAAGTGTAGAGATAAGTTGTATAGATACTTTTGTTAAAAGGAAGAAAGAAAGAAGACGTCTGCTGCATCTCACGATTCATCCAGACATCAATGTCTTAGACCAACCTGATGTTTTGGTCACGGTCTGGCCCCACTAACTTGTAGAACTCATCAAAAGCTGTGAGGTCTGTATCCGTCAGCAGCGGCGAGCCACCGACTCCCTGCTTCAGGTCCTGCCGCACAGTGTCATCTCCAAGCCGGTCCAGAATGAACTGCAACTCCAAAACCGTCTTCAGCCTCCTCTGCTCTGCCTCCTCCCTTTGCAGCTGCTCCCGCCGTGCAGACTTCTTCACCACCTTCTGGATCTAATGATAATATAAACAAGCCACATAAACTCAATTTACCACAAGCCAGGGAGGACACCACTCTAAAGGAGCATTTTTAACTAAATCAGAGTCATCCTTACATCTTGTCCCAGTGCGATGAATGTCTTGTGCAACTCTCGGGCAAATTCCAAGTTATTAATGACTTCCTGGTATTTGGATAGGGCCTCCTAAAAAGAGACAGTAAAAAAGAGCCATTTCACACATTACTAGGTTGTAAAATCTTTGTAAGTATTACAGGATTATTTGTGTTTATGTACAAAACTATGAAGTGTACCCACCAGCTGATCATGATTGAGACTCTCCCCATTGTTCTTTCTGACTTGATAATCATCGAGTTTGCTCTGTAATAGAACATTTGAAATGCATCAAACAGTTCTGAATTCTAACACAATTAGTAGAGACATTCTTGATGTCAGTGCTTTTAGTTTTTTAAGGCACTACAGCTATACTCATACTTATTCCTAATACTTTATGCAACAGTGATGTAGCTGCATCTTGTCACCAGGAAGGATTCACAACAATTGGCTGTCAACAGTACTCACCTTCTTCTTCTCCATGTTTCGGGCCTTCTTGTCGATGACACCCAGCACTTGTTTCAAGACTTCGGACTGTCCACAGAGTCCAAAGTTTCCCATTGACCCTGGAGCGGATCCCACATCTGGGCTGACGGACTGCATTGTCCCATTTGCATTCATCACTGAGGGCATCTAGAAATCAACGTGTGAAAGGTTCAATCCTGTTGGTAATAAAGAGGTGCCTTCAATTTAAAAATTATTTGAATTTATATCATTTAAAAATGGCACCAGCATGAGTTGACACGTGTCAAAATTAGCGCTGAACACTAAGAAATGCTGCATGATGACTATTGAGGAAAGCAACATGGTATTAGAGTTGCAGCTAACGATTCTGCCAATTATTTGCTCAGTGCAAAATTAATCAATTGGTTTAAAATGTCAGACAGTAGTAGAAACGCACTGATCAGCTAAGTAGCTGTGGATCGTGTCAGTGCAGATACCATTTCTTGTCAATGTAATATATACACGGCATTAATTCAACCACAGCAGATCCTGACTCAACTTTTATTGCCACTGAAATCCCTGGCATCATGTTATCTTGCATAAAAATGATTACAGTGAATTTCATGCAGTGGAGCATACAAATTCTACATTTGGGTAAAAACAGCATTGGTCCTGAATTGGTATCACCAGATACTCTGAGTTGAGGTACACCATTGGCATCAGGAGGAGAGATATGTTTGGCTCAGTGAATATAGTGGAAAATGTCCATCACAATTCCCCAAAGCCCAAATCTAAATTTTGAAATTGCTTATTTTTCAGGTATCAGTTTAAAAATAGAGAGACCTATACCAACCACCAAAATATTCACTTTAGAAAAGCTGGAAGCTGTAAAATTGTAACCATTGTTCTTACATCATTACTCAATGATTACCATTGTTTATCCAAATTATTAGTTTCATTTTGTGCCAGTCAACTAATCGATACACCATGTGTCAGCCCTACATAAGATATCGTGATACAGCGGTGTAGATAAATACACTGACAGCCAGATTTCACAGGGAGGATAACTCTGTACTGTCGAAAGTAATACATGTAATACGAGTAATAATGTCTTACTCGTGGAATGACAAATGGAGATATGAGCGGTTGGTGTGGCATTTAAAAACAGCACAGCTATGTAACGTTACTACAGATGGTGCATTAGCAATGCAATCTGCTAGGTGTAAATGATATTTGAGCTTACAAACGAAAGCTTATAAAGTTCGTAATAAACTAAGTGTAACAGAAAGACATTATCCATAAGCCCCAAAACCATTCCCATCATAGCAACTGGCTAACTTTAGTCAAACTGTGTGTAAACTGGAGGCAGGACGTTGCTGAATACTGCATTTCTCCTTATCAAAATGTTTTCATTATAACTTCGGATAAAAGACTGTAACATTATCTCCAGCCACCACCTATGTGGCCGAAAGCCTAGCAGTGCGGTCAGCTCGCCGTTTGTTATATTGGTAAAAAAAAAATGGCCATGGCCGCACTAGCCTTAGCACAGACCCCTGAGTTAGCATCTGCACGCACTGCTAGCTTGATTATCTGGTGGCTACAGGACGCGTGCTAGCTAGCAGCCGGCCGGGAGCCTCGTTACCTTGGTAGCATGACTCCTGATTCACCCACCTTGATGTTATATATCCACAGGGGAGCTTGCTAGCGAAATGTACAAAACGACCAAGTTGTTATTATTGTTGTGTTGCTTTATTTTCTCTTTCACTATAGTGTGGGATCCGCCCCGCCGGCCTCACCGACAACTGAGACGGTTCGAAAGACGGAGACACTCTTTATAAAGACGAAGGTCCATTTTCAGCTGTCTAAGATATGCCTGAATACATACACTGCAAAAACAAACCTTAACAGAGCATAGACTAATTTCTAATATAATTTTCATATACAGCACAAACTTACCACTTCAACTGTTTAACAACTCGTTGACTTTGCCGCAATTAAACATTATGAAGTTGATATTTGTGATCAGGCAATATAGTCTACAGCCTCTTGGCAGAAAATCTGCACAATCATTAGCTTTGATTAGGCTATCCCTTTTCCATATACAGTATTTTGTTTTGCAGCAGCTGTTGCTTCCCGCTGTTAACACTGACATTTGTTAGTTCACAGCTGTCTCCCTACATGACAGTACATTAATGTGCCATTTCAAGTTCAACATGAAAATGGGAATTTAAATATCTGTAGAGGACTCTGTCTCTGAAAAAACAAACTTTAAAAGTTTAAGTTAAGTTAAAGTTACATTTTTTAAGATAAAAGTATTAGTTTGTAAGCTGTAATACAAAACTCGAATTCCAAATCCAGAAGCCAGACAAATAAAAGCAAAACATAGATGTTTGGAAATTTATGTGTATGGTCCAAGGTTTAAATCCCCAAAACATCAGGGGAAATAAGAGCCCAACCTCTAACATTGTATAAGTGAAAGTCCACATAATTTTTAGGCTGTTAGTCTGAAATTATTGTATATATAAAGCATTATTAATTTACACCGACAGATCCAGTTTTCACCTTTTCTGGCCAAGTTTTAACATCTCCAAAAGCTCCAAAAATATGATTAAATAAAGATCCTGATGTACAGTATCTAATTCCTAATCTGTTGTTCATGTTAGAACAAATCAACCAAATATTAATCTGCCAGTTCGAGAACCACAAATCCATCTGCATCTCCTGCATGTGTTGTCCTGACTCCAAGGTTGACAAACGCTGAACACAATTTAAAGACGCAATTCCATATTCTCATATTGAGAATTCATCAAATAGTTATATCATATAATGAGCTGTGTAGGCACTTAAGTAAATGGAAACCTCAGATATACTAGTATGCAAGAACAAAACTGGTTCAAGAGTTATGGTCCAAAATTATTTATGTCAATAGGGGGCAGTAAAGCTGAGCAGTCTGATCAACAACATAACACTGATAAGGTGGTTGCAGAGAAAGTTCAGCTTATGTAAATACTCTGACGCTGAAATATATAGACCTACTATCTATTAATTTTCAATAAACTGACTGACAAATTTACTATTATAAGACAAAATTTCCAGCTTACTTACTTACACAGCACATATGCATGCATACACATACTGAATAAAGTGTTGTAAAAAAGTACCTAAAAGTTATTCTTGAGTAAAAGTAAAGATGTCATATTAAAATATTTCTTTGGTAGAAGTAAAAATCACCCATATGAATAGTATTTGAGTAAAAGTCTTGAAGTATCCGATATTAAATGTACCTAAGTATCAAAAGTAGGCTACATGTAAAAGTAATTTTATGCATACATTATATGTCCTTACTCAATTAAGAGTCAACCAATTACGGGCCTGGTCAATTTTCGGATCCAATATTCATAATTTTTCTGATTATCGGAAACAGTATTTTTTTTTAAATCCGAATGCAGATAAAATAATTTAAAAATGCACTATTTTCACTCTTATCAAATTAATGTAATGGAGTAAAAAGTACAATATTTGCTTCCAAAATGTAGTGGAATTAAAGTATAAAGTACCAGAAAATGAAAATACCTCAAATACCTCAAAATTGTACATTACTTGAGTAAATGTACTTAGTTACAGTACATTCAAACATTCAGTAAATGTTCTTAGTTACACCCCTCTGAATAAATGCTGAAAAAGTCCCCAACTCAAAAAAAAAAAATTGAATATATCTTTATCTTATTTTTTCTGATATCTTTGGGACTGCTAATATGTTTTAATATTGTTATTTCTCCGTTGAACATGTACTTTACCTCGGTGTCTAAAGGGAACCAACCCGACCAGAAGAATGTGTAGCCAGCTTTCTTTTGTTTTGCCAAATACAGGAAGCAGTTAACATGGCTCTGCAGCTTTTTGATTGCACTGTTCCACTGAAAGTGTTTTCTTTCAGGGATAATACTGATTATAGGAGGATCCCGAGGGTGAGTGAAGCTCCCTTTCAACGGAGTGACTCATTTCCGCAGCATGCTGTATCTCAATCAAACAACAATACTGAACACAGTCCAGCAACAGCCATTCTCTAAAAGAATTCCAGGGTGGTTCCTCGTCTGACCTCTGACTTTTACGCCCTGACATTTTAACATTTTGCAATGAATCTCACAGTTCTCCAATTTAAACCTGTGTGATAACACCGAGCAATAAAACATTTCCACCTTTGTTGACCTGTAACAGTTTGGGAGGAGGGCTTTGAGACGGTAGCTAATTATCACTTCACGTCAGATTAGGCAGGAAGTGGTCGGTTTTGTTATTGCTGTTCCAGAGTTTGTGCTATCAAAGAGTCAACAATACATCCAGAGTCCTCTTTCATCAGGAAACAGGTCTGCAAGCCTGTGTCCAGATAGTCCACGAAGTATGGATTATCATCTTTCTACCACCACTAATTCAGAGATCTATTTGCTGCAACATCTTTGCTATACTTTGCTAGAGGAGCTTGTGACTTGTGATAAATCAACATTATTTTGCTGAATGGCGAGAGAAAGGACCACCAGCTCTTCGGTATAATTTTATTGTTTGCTTTGTGCTGACACTCATTTTCCAGCTGCCCTCAAATTCCACACCGCTTTCAACTCCATAATGCTCTCAGTACCAAACAGGCAAAACAGGAAGCTGGACATGAGCGACTCCACTTCCCAAAAGGTTGTCTACATTCTTAACTGTTTGCTCCCCAAATTCTACCTTAGACAGGAAAGAAGCGGGAGAAAACATGCCTACATAGCCCACAACATAAAATGAATGATTAAATATTATAATTTGAGAAATGAAGCTTCCGCATCCTTTCTGGTGACATTTAGGAAGCCCAAAGACACAGATAAGGGTTTTAACGGCTAATGCCAACAAGCTCGACTTTTTACGGTGCGCTGCAGGCCTCGATACTCCTATCAGACTGAACCATCTGGAGCTGTCTATCTGGGAAGCCATGTGAAGGGTGCCATCATGCATGGGGTGGGTGGTGTTAGGAAGTGCATGCACATCCTCTGGGCTCTTTCAGTCAACTCCACAGGAAGAAGTGGATGACTCGGGTGTCATATCAGTACTGACTTTCTCTTCTTTCTCTTTTGTTCTTAAGCTTTTTCATATGTGCAACATGATATTTTGGAGGGTTGAGACATCACAGCACAGTACGTGTAATTTCTATTACAGTGATGAAATATGTCCCTGAATAAAAACAATAAATTTGCATTAATAATGGCAGGCGGTGATGCTTAGACTGTGTGATATGATGGGAAGCTCCACGATCAGCTGCGGAGTGGACCTTGTGGTGAGATTGTTTATATCAACTACCCGAGGGAAGTAAAAGAGGTGTCGTGTACATCGCAAGGGTGTAAGCTTGTGCACAGGCATAGGGAAAATAAAAACTCTTCAAACAAGATTTTAAAAATGATACCAGCCTTTCCTCTTCTGTACTTTACTTCATATGATCTCCATATGATCAGGTTGTGACCAGACTTGCTTAGCTTTTTTAATAAGTGTTGTACTGTTGCTTATAAGCCAATGGTTCTATATGATAGGACATTGGATTTAAGATGTGGCATTTTTATTTAATTAAGACTAAGCCACCGCTGTCCTTGCACTGTTCGGTTGTTGTTGTATTGTTGAAATGTTTTTCATTTGAAGGATACATAGTTTAGAGATTTATCTCTGTCCAGCTGCTCTGCTGTCTGTGCAGCAGCCACAACACAGTGCCATGGTCACCTTGCTCCTGGGCCTTCTCAGCCTGGTATCTATCCAGTGAGCCTACACAGTCCAACAACTGCCAAGCCGAGGGATGCTTTTTGCCTGAATTTACACTTTGCCTGCGATCTTCCTCTGTTGCATCTGGCTGAGGAGTCTGACTGTGGCTGCTGCAGTTGAGGTGCTTTATCTCCCTGCCCAGTCCAACTGTCTGTGTCCCTCCCTCCTGCAGTCAGCCCCGAGGCATTGGCAGCAGATAATAAGAACAACAACCCACAGCGGCTCTGGTTTGAAAAGGAAAGGACACTAACTACTGTATGTAGAAACTTTGCATTCATTTATCACAGAGACAATTAAAAAAATATATTTTTTGGGGTATACTTCATAGCATCTTTTCTCTTCCACCAGTTTACAACTTAATAGGTTTATCTTGCATTCCAAGAGCTCTGTAAAGAAGACAAACACCCATAAAGGGGAAACAACTACAAGAAATCAGGCTGTGCAATTTATCAATGTATGTTGACATGATATTTGTATTTTATCTTACATGATTTCAACTGTATGAGGGCATAATATGACCTACTTGTACTTAAAGTATTTACTTTTTACTTACAGTGTGGCTCTACTCAACTACATCTCAGAGGGACTATTGTGCTTTTATTTTATCACATGTACAAAACTATACAACTTTGTAATTTTTAGATCTTAAACTACAAAACAATACAGTAAAGTAGTTCAAATGAACCCCGTCCCTGCAGGTGCACCAGGTATATTTAGGTGATAAGAAGCAGATTTGAAACCCTTTTTATAAACAACCATCTTAATGCATCATACGATGTTTTGTCTCCGTATCCGCTGGTCATGATTTCATGATGTGATGCAATGTTTAATTTCTGGTGTATTGTTTATAGAGAGAAAATGGTGTAATCATAAATCTGTTCTCACTTTTAATGGCCAGTGGTGGAAGAATTATTCAGATCCTTAAGTAAAACAATACTACTAATATTACAAGCTAAAGTCCTGCATTCAAAATTCTACTTGAGTAAAAGTGAATAAGTTCTACCAGCAAAATGTGTTTACAGTATCAAACATAAAACTACTTATTAGGCTAATGTTAAATTATCCTCAAGGTTGAAAGATGATGTCTTTAGTTTGTGCACATAAGTTATTACCTTGTGTAACAAGATATTTAAAAGAAATCATGTTTTTTGGAACTTCAGGGGCTTTCCTGTTAATTTTGCAGTGGGACAAGTTACAGCTCATTCGTATTAGTTCATGCCATGGTGACCTTATGTAAATCCCAACATAGCACAACTTCAACTTCAATAGGTCTAATCAGTCATAACTGAAAACATCTGTGTGTGTGTGTGTGT
>JBBPCS010000917.1:13716308-13728448 GCA_037974645.1 Hollardia meadi | reverse complement strand
TTTGGTTTTTTTTACAAATTTTTCTTTGGCCATACATCAACACCCCCCCCCCCCCCCCTCCTAAAATGATCCCCATATGTTCAACAGTGTTCCTGGCTTCTGATGAACCAACTACACATTGCAATAGAGGCGCTCTGGCAGGATCAAGACCTGCACCAAACAATCAAACATGCTGAGGGGAAAATGCAGCCTTTATTGGGAGAGTGGGGTGTTAGTTGAGCCATTTTTCTCCAACACCGACACGGGCGAGCAGCAATATTGCAGAGTAATAAATGTAGCTGCATGTCAAGACCACATAATATTGATTAGAAACCACTATCATGGGTATTATGTGCTTTATAACTCCCAAACCACAGACGTCTTGTAATTTTATGGATGAACAATCGAGAAAATGAACCAACGTGACGCATGAAAACATACTCGAGGGTTCAGTATGACCATGAGTGAATGAGTGAGTGGATACTTTTTCAGCTCGTAGTAAAGCGTAAACCTGCCCAATAATGTAGAAAAATGATTTTCATAAGTGAGAACCTTAAATAATGTTTGTAATTTTTTGTTTCCTCTTCTACATGTGAATACTTGCTATATCAGTTATTAACAATTTAGTGATTGATTTAGTGGGCATCTCGCAGTGTGGTTGCAGATTTCAACCAACTGAACACTCCTCGACCCGCTCGAGGACCTGCTCCCTCTGAAGATATGAAAGGCTCATTATAAGGTAACAAAAACACAATGATTCTTATTTTCCGGTGATTATAGCTACAAGAATGAAAACAATTATACATATTATGGTCCATTTCTGCCCTTAAATCCGACACACTGGACCTTTGAAACACAACACTATTATGTATATGACATTTTATCTAGACACATTATTCCAGTGACAGTGGGTGACCTCTTGCACCACACGTGTGGACCGCTTAAGTTCAGTCGCGCTTTATTTAGATGAGTATTTAAAAAGAAAAGGACTTCCTGGTATAAATCTAAACCTGACTTCCACCTCCTTCTCATTAGACATTAGTGAAAAGCCAGACCGTTACCAGGAAGCAGACCGTGGCAGTGCATTTCTCTTTCATGCAATCAGTGATGGAAACTCCAATTAAGGTGGTGGAAAAAGGTGGCTACTGCTTTTAAAAAAATCAGTGCAGATGTGCAGGTAAGTGACCGTGCGGCAAACCTGGACTATGAAGCACATGGGCTCCGTGCAATTTCCGTCGCTAATTGGACTTCCCACACAATGCCTGCTTCCAATCACTGCAGAAAGCCAACACAGGCAGACAGGCACATTGGCAGGATGGTGGACCACAGTCGGACAAATCATAGAGAACTTCAGGACAAAATATGACTGGGCAGGGATTTTAAATGACATATTTACAGGCTCTGTATGGCTTTTGTCTGTGGTGGAAGAAATAAAAACACTACAAGTAAATTTAAGTTCATTTTACTTAAATAAAAGAATAGCCTTTTTATTTGAACTAATTTTAGATTCATCTGTAACAGTGCGTCATATTTATAAGCCGATTTATGCTGCAAAGATTTAAAAAAAAAAAAAACATGTACCTGCAACTATTTTGATAATTGATTACACAGGCAATAGAGAACTTTTTGCTTTAACTTATCATTATGAACTAAATATATTTTGCACAGCGTTATGGCTAAAGAAAAATGACACCATTCACGTTTAGATTTGTTCCCTGTAAACCTCACTCTCACTATGCTATTCATGCTGCCACTAGGCAAGACTTTACATGGACAAATCAAGGCGCGCGAAGCGTGTCAGCCATTGTGGAACAAAAATAGGAAGAGGCATTGTTCTCTGCAGTCACCATCCACAGGTAACATTGGAACTAATGGAATATGTGCGGAAACTTACGTGAACAGACTTGATGGAAAGCCTGTTAGTGTTGTGTCGAAATCTGTACCCCCGTCGATATGTGTTACCCCTTACCACCAGGACTTTGAGAGGGTTCAAAACTGACATTCTTCCTCCTAGATCAGTAAGTCACAAGACCTGCCTACGTATTAATACAACTGGGTGTTTACTCTGCCTTTATCATAGCACTGAGAACAGAGTTTCAAGGTCCAATTGGAATTCTTATGGTTGCTTTTGCTTTGGACAGTAGCCAGGCTGCTAGCAGTATCCATGTTGCTAACGTTGTCTTTGCGAGTGCACCAATAATAATAGCATTTGGAAACGTAGGTGGAGGAAAGTTGTCTTTTTCCACTTTAAGTTGTGTCTTAAGCAAAAACTGCAGACATTCAATGGCTCTGGGTTTTCAAATGCGACAGTTACATTACAATAGGAACTATAGTAATTTTAAGGGTTTTGGTATGTTGATGGTATAAAACAAGACATTTCATGATGTCAACATGCTTTGCCATGTTGAAATAATAATCGGCAGATTAATTAATAGATAAATTAATCGTTAGTTGCATTGCCTTGAAAGTGATTTTGAGTAAAATATGAATCTGCGTTTTATATTTTATTTAATAACTATTGTGGTGTAATAAAAAAGTATTAAATGTTGTACAATATGTTCTGGCATAACAGTGTAAAGTAGCATCCAAAGAAAATATTCAAGTAAAACAAGCTCTTACATTGTTCTTGCAGTAAGTACAGTGCTTGAATAAATATACTTTACTTTCCATCACTGGCTTTGTGGAAGTTTGTCTTTGATTTAAAAATAAGACACTTTCCCCGCTGACACACTGCAGGGAGTTGCCACCCACCACAATATAGAATATCTGAGCCCCTACAATTTTCTACACCTGCTGTTCTAAATCTTCCCTTAATGCTTAAATCCTGCCAATGCCATCCGTAGTTAAGAGTTTCTCTCTTTCCTTGGATTTCCCCCCTCTTTCAGGGCTGCCTCACCTGGAACCAATCTGTAATACAATCAAAGTGTCCTAACATGAAAGCTCAGTTCCTTCTTTTGATAGTCCTTTTCTCTCCATTCTTGTTCTTTTCTCTGGTAGCTCAACAAGCCATGTCTGGAAAAAAAAAAAATTCAGCTTAAAATAGCGCCTCAGTCATTAAGCATTATGCAAATTTCCATGAAACAATTCACTGGTGCTCTGCCTTTTGCTTTTGCAGACAACAGAATGGGCTCTTTGTCTAAAAATAAGATGTGCAAAATGAAAACCAAGAGCCTCACTTGTTGAAAAAAAATTGAGAGCATTGTTGGAAAGGCTTTGAGAAATTTGAGGTGATTAAATAGAACTAGGAAGAATAACTCACACTGCCCATCATTTACAAGTATAACCTAGAGAGGCTTCACAAAACAATCGTAGGTGACATGTAGGAAGCATGAAATGTGAAAAGAAGAGTCGTTTTTTTTCAAAGCTTATTCTGTTTTCTCATCATTGGATTGCACTCGTGCATCCAAAGCGTTGATTGCAGCTCCTGGATGAGTAGATGCTCATAGTTTGTGTGCAGTCATCAGTCATCCCTCTCAGCTTCAGAGTGTGTCCACAATCGCAGGGTGATTAAACTCTAATAGCAGCCTTTTGCAGAAGTCCGCGGGGATTTACTCCTGAGTCAACATGCCAGACCCCATTTCCTCCTCACTCACTGCTGCCTCTCAACACCCAACTGGCTGCAGCCACAGTTGAGCTCCACGTGGAGCTTGTATAGATTGAGAAAACCTCAGAAGTGACCCTTAGATTTACATGGGGAACTATGCCAATAAGTTACATTTCTACTAAATGTGATGTGACTGATGCGGTTGCAATATCAACATCTGAAAAATAATAGTAACATTTAAGACACATGAGAGGTTTTTGTTTGATTATCATGATAGATTTTGACACACGCTAGCACAGGAAAAACGTTCCCATTTTTATTTATTCATGCAAACTAGAGTTTAAAAAATCACTTATGACAAAAATTCACTGGTTTCAGCATGTTAAATTTCAAGATTTGCTGTTTTTTCCTTGTTTATATTCGTGATATTGTAACCGGTGATGTTGTGACTTTTGAGACAAAACAGGCAACCTGAATATGTCAACTTGCACAATGAATAATTGCAATGGGCATTTTTTTTCTTTTACCATTTTCTGTATCTGTGTCATGACCTGAAATATGTTATTCAGTTTACTTTCTTTGGGAGATGTTGAAAGCATAACAACAATTTGTGCCATGGACACTTTTGGCCTGAGTGTTTGGACAACGTCTGGTCATTACGAAAACATGATTTGTATACTGCATTGGTATCGTTTTTTCTGTGAAAAACATGCTTTCTGTTTTGTCTCCCCTTTGATTCAGGAATGTTCAGTATGTGGCAGCAATTATTTTTCATTTGGAACATGAACGTTAATCGCAGTTATGCAAGTTGTAATTTTGTGTGTCATGTAATCCCAAGTGGGAAGGACCGTTTTGATAGTATGACATGAAATTTTAAATTCATTCATTCATTCATTTATGTTCTTACATTTTATATACCAATGATTAATCAAGAAAACAGCACAAACAATTTAATTTGTGCTGAAATGCTCTGCTGCAAACCGCTGCTGTACTGAGATGCTTATTGATATTTAATAATAAATATACATATTTGAATAATTATCCTACTATATGAAAGACATTTTTTTGCAAACGTTGCGTATAGAAATCTGAAACCATCTAAACATGTGAATTTACTATGTGAGCAGAATTGGATGTGGTTACACAAAAATGCCCGTGTTTGATCTAGATCCACGACGGTGCTTTCCCAAGCTGTTGTCAAACAAACTGATTGCAGCCAGAGGTTGAGACGTTTGTCATAGTGCTAAAATTTCAGACATCTTGTTTTGAAACTTCCCACGGACAACAACACAGCGTCCGTTATCCAGCATCCAGTGGCTCTGTTGAGACGACGTATGCTGCTCCTCCATGTGACTTTAATTGAATGATTTGATGTAATTCAATAAGCAATCGAAGGGCAATGCGCGTGAGTGTGAGGCGTAAAGCAAAAGAGCTCTGGTGAGTGGAGCCTTTGTCCATGACCCTCCATCATCGCTCCCACCTCTCAGGCTGAATCACGCGGCCTGATCGGCCTCTGGTCAGCACCCCTGGGTGGACCCCTCCACTCTAATTGTCTAGGCCACCAATTTCAGGAACCACGCAGTTTACAGGTTTAGTGCTCAAGCTTTCCATGTCTTGTGTTTGCCATGTGAGTCACTATCTTTAGACTGAGATCAACCACACAAAAACAACCCAATTATTATTGTCTGTGAGCAGAACTTCCACATAGCCCTTTCCTCGGAGACATCAAGCTTTGGGAATGTTTGCCATCAGCTAACTGTGATAAAGCCGATATTCAGTCAAAAGGCATCATACCAAGCACATGGACTTCACTGTTTTCATCAAGTGAAAGAAGAAGGATTCAAATTTTAAAACACCAGTGACGCAGGAATGTGAAATTACTCCGAACTGTGGTACAACCCGATAAGAAAAGTTTCCCCATTAGCCCAACATTCACACAGCTGTCAATCTACCCCAGCTCATGCAAATTTGGCAGAAAATGGCTGGAATAATAATAAAGAAAATGTGTGCTAATTCTCAGAGTAAATCAAAGCTGCCAGAGGAGCTGAAGTCTGTAAAATATGGCTCATTACTAAACCAAAGGGACACAAGCCCTCAGTGAGATTATAGAAAGTCAAGGCTAGTTATAAAATGTAAAAGAAGATATTAATCTTAAATGCAAGATTGGAGAAATGTCAGAAAATTCTCGCCACCATTTGAAGAGCTGACTTGTGGAAGCAATCTTGGCAATTGTCTGTGTAGACAAGTGTATTATCCAACATGTGTCTTTAATGCTTGGTCAGCCCGCTTGCCAACTGCTATATTGTTAAAGATAGACTTGTGCCAAGAAGGCCCGTGGATTTACAGTAATACCCTGCAGCACAATAGTGAGAGGCAGAGGCCTGCCGGGCAGCCAGAGGCCATATTCTAAAGTTACATGTTGTGAAGCTTTGTTACTGTAATTGTTACAGACTCCTGGATGCAATGATGACTACTGCAGCTGACTCTGATCAAATATGAACCAACAAATCACAGTTAAGTAAGCATTTCGTGCAGTGTGTTTTTATCAGCGTAGCAAAGTGAGTCTGCAATCAACGCTCAGATACTAACATCATATCTATAACTGACATACTATTTGTTCATTGTAATAAGGAATGAACTGCATAGTTTTCTTAGTTCTTTTGTAATAGCCACATTTGTAGTACAGCTAATGGTGAAATCGCAGTATCTGCATCCAGTGGGGGAAGCTTTCAGGGGCCGAGCTTCTAGGGCGAGGGGCACGAAGGCAGCAATACTAATGTTCATCCGAATATAAGCAGAGATAACCACATTTTCTTTTGAACCAAAAAAACCCACCATTACTTATTAAAACAACAAAAGTGTAATTTATTTTGTTGCTTTAGTAAAATGGAGACTTTTTCATAATAGAAAACAACTCTCCTGCATGGTATGAGTCACATTTTGCATGTAATGTCAAAACGGCTGGCCACATAACCCGAGAAATTTACTGACATAAACTACTAGCTAATGTTGGAATGAATGTCCTTGGAATACCAGGAAAAAAAACGAGGGCAGAAGAATAAGATGGAACTGGCACAGGCTTTACACCCAAACAATAATGTAATGACCAACTTTTTTCAGTCAGCTCAGAAAGCTGCTCCCAGCCAGGCGGAAGAGGCAAATGATAGCCAGAAAGTAACATCACAGCTAACGTTACTAGGAAGAGCTAGCTAGCATTAGTGAAGCAGCCACCACCACCTGTGAGAAAGAGGATGATGTCGATGATAGTGAAGACACACATGTGTTTATGAAGGAGAGAGAGCATGCATAAGCTTTGATATGAGCAAAGCAGATTTGGGGAGAGCCCGGTCACTGGACATATTTTGTACAACTCTAAATACTACATATACATTATTTCTATATCTATACACAAATGAAGTGTGATATAAAACAGGTCGCTTTAGGCTGGGGTGACTCAATGTATCTATCAACATCATCGATTACTCGCAATGAGGCATGGCTGCTCATATACAGTATAAATAAAAATGACTTGACTCGTCTTGACTGCATCCGGTCAAAGCATGGATTACCATGGGGAGTAAACTACAGCTCAAATGATGATCGAACGTGTTGAGGTGTTTTAGACAACAATGTGGTGCTTTAATCTGCTTCAGATCTGCAAAGTACACTTGAAGCAAAAGATCCCAGAGCACTTTGTCAAGAAAGGAGCGACAGCAAGTCAACAGCGTCTCTCCTGTTTAGGTTTGTTCCTACCCAAGCAAGATATATTAGGATTATCAACATGTTGTAATGCGGAGTTAGTTCACCGTCCCCACGGTTTATCAATCTGTTCCCTTGGTTTAGTAAACTGCACCAAGCTGAGAAAGTGGCTTAAACTAACATTGCAGACGGTTGTTACTGTCTGTAAATTGTTTTATCCACTATATGTTTTAAGTCAAGTATTTAAGATATTTGTTTGCTTTTAAGAGAAGATGGCAAGATGGCAGAAGATAAGATTATACTATTTTAAATTTTTTAACATTAACTGTAGGTAAATTAATTGATAATTAATCAAGAAAATGAATTATTTTTTTTTAGAATAATCAATAGATTAGTCATTAGATTAATCGACTAATCGAAAAGATAATCGTTTTTGTTTCAGAGAATTATTGTTAGGTGCAGCCCTAAGTCACTTGTACTATTGAACCCACAAAGAATAATCATCCAACCACAATTTCCCTTAACTCCAAAGAGTGTTTTAGTATCTTTCAGCTCATTGTTTTGGTTTTACAGGCCGCAGCTATAATGTTTTGATTCATTCTCACAGCTCTCATCGGTGTTTCTTGTGACATCGCTGTTTTTCAGGGAAAAGGTTTTAATAAACCTACTGTACACTTACCAAACAACATACAAAGTTAGCAACTACCAAGTAAACCCCCCACCTCGACATGTAAGTCAGCTCACATACTGTCCATGTAATCTGAGAATAATATGATACGTATTGTAGAAATGTTGATATAATACGTATGAAATGTAGAAATTAATGGATCCACGGTTTGCACAAATGTACAATGCCAACATTTGATTCTGGCAACTGGACTTTCTCCTTGAGTGTTTTTCAGCAGATGTTCAAACAATGAGCAAATAGAATCATCAATGCAACACAAGAGTTAAAGGTGACGCATTGTGAATGGATGTGGTATTAGACAGATTAAGACATGGGCAAGGCGGTGAACTAACATTGTCCTGTGGTGGTTCTGCAGGGGTGAGTAGGACAGAATCTCTGCAGCTGTTTGTAAGAGGACAACACAGTTGTTCAACAAGTGTCTTCCGAAATTCTGTGCAGGGAGCATGACTCTGATTAAGCGCCATGTGAATGAGCCTCTTTCTTGTCTCAATGAGGACATTCCTGACAATTAGAAGGATGAGTACAGCTTTGTTTCTGTCGTGGAGGCGAACTTGTCTGTTGCCTCAGTGACTACCTGGGAGTCTAAGATGCACAGGAATCATGTGATCTATCAGCTCTACAGTGACAGTGCTAACAAATCGCAGGTGAAGAGCCACCCGCTATTAAGTAGGGTTACTATTCACAAGAGGTTTAATATTACAGCAATCATAGTAAATGCTACTTTTTATTTTTCGTGTCAGTTATGGATGACGAGGAGCAAAGAAAAGGAAAACACTGGTTTACAAAGATTAACTTTCTGGATTTTTACCTTACATTTCTTCATGATAGATGTTTATCGGGCCAATGCAGTCTCTGGAGTTAGGGGCTTTACGCTTAGCTGCAGAGCGATCCAAAGCTCATAAACGTCACTTGCTAAGAGTATTTTAGGATGCAACCACAAAACCAAATCTGGAAGTTGCCTCCTGGGACACTGAGCATTCAGAAACGTCAAATTCTGGGACTAGAAATGAGAGAAATAATGTGAGCGATGGAGTGATAGAGGAAAACAGACAATAGAAGTGGTATGAGTGGGGGAAAGTTTGTATCCTCAGAGGTGGAAAAGAAAAAGAGACTTTGAGCAATGAAGCCGAAAACAAGGATTGCATCTGACTGAAACTTTGTTTTCTGATACATAAACATCCCAAAATGCAAATGCAACTGAGGAGCAGATATCTTTTTAAGACGAGAACTCACAGCTTTATCTCCCCTTCACTAGAAATACATAAGAACAGCCGAAGCTAGCAGCCAAGCAGAGGCAAGCCAAGTCATCGAGTTTTGTTTAGACCATAAAAAACCTCTCCTTTGTAGCCATGCTAGCAGCATAGCTCTGGGGATGTTGGTTAACTTTGGTCCAGATTGAAATATCTCAACAATTTTTGGATGGATTGCCATGAAATTTGGTGCAGACATTAATGTCCCCCTCAGGATGAATTGAAATCACATTGATAATTCTCATGTAGCACCATCATCCAGTACTTTGGTTTATGACCAAATACTGACAAACTTAATGACATTCACCCTCATTATCACCCTCAGCCGTGCTTTGTGTTTAGTGGTAAGTAAACATGCTTAACTAGGATGGTAAACATGGTAAACATTAGCAGGTTAACGTTGTGAGCAGGTTAGCATGATGACATTAGCATTGAACTAACAAAGCACTGCTGTGCTATGTGCAGCTTCACAGAGCCACAATAACAGTCTGCACTGATTCCATGCACCAGAATTTCCCCGGTGCATTCTTGCTTCAGTGTTACTCGGGTATTTCCGATATATTTTTCCCCCGGTAACAGGACGACCATAAAATTACTCACGGTGATGATGACATGGTTATGAGGGGAAAACTTTCTTGCACTCTCTTGTTGCAGAGTTGGAAGAAAGTGTCGGCAACCTGAAGTGGGTCACAGTAATGATAACGATCGGGTCAAGATGCACTCTATCTCCGTGTCCCCCCTTGGAGATAGGCTGGGTGGGGGAGGATATGGAGGCTGCGTTAGTCAACCAGTCACCCACAGTGTCTTCCTGTTCAACCTCCTTTAAAGCGAGCACTCTATTGGATTAACGCTGGCCTGAGGGCCCGAGTGGGTAGAGGTAAACTAAACAGAGGGGAAAAGGGGGTCAGCCAACTGTTTCAAGTGAAAGTGGAATTTGGGGCATCTGTGTTTGTTTCTAATTGGGTGTGTTTGGGGCTGACTCTGACATCCTGCAAAGCCTAAGGGGTAGGGCAGAGGTTAGCGATGGCAATCCTCGTGTACACTGCGCTCATGACTAAAAACTGCACTCTGACTGCTGCTGTTGAACTCTGAGCATCCTCACTTTTCCTTATGTTCCTTTTTACTCGGGCACCAACGAACCTGCATCTCTCCCTCCTCTCATCCCTCGAGCGAGTTGTCAGAAGCTGTTGGGTGTGATGATGTCAGCACACCATCACTGGCAGAGATGAAAGGAGCAAACAGGTTTCTGATGACAGCTTCTCTCCTCGCCTTCCGGCAGAGATTTGACTTTCTGGAGCTGGTTTCCAGTTTGCAGAGACATGCCAGGGTCTTCTCAGCTACTGGCAAATGAAGTGTGGACGTCATGCTGTCCCTGCAGTATGCTAAAATTACATGTCTGCGATTTGAACTCAGATACATATGATTGTCAGGCAATACTAAAATCTCAAACTGTGTTTTGAAGCATAACACTGACAGAAGATCTCAAGATTTGTTGAAATATATGTGCATTGGAAATTCCAACATGGGATAGCACTGCACTCCAGGAACGGCCTCCTATGGCCCACCTCTGAAACTCCTGGGGTGAAAGGTTACTTCTGTGACAGTGCCTGCTCATCTGAGGAGCTCTCTTTACCCCAAAAGCAAAACACCCGGGGGCAGAATGGTGGGCTTGTCTGGCCACCCCTACACGACTCCCCAGGATCCTGGCAGGGAGGCAGAGAGCCCAGGATCAGGGCTCCCCCCTGCACAAATACAGAAGGGGTCGTGGGTCATCTGGGGAGCTCACACAGGCTTTCATCCCAAAGAAGCTCATTTCAGGGGAATGTGTCTCTTTCTCCATCTACATAGGAGTCCTCCTTGAGCCTTGTGTGGCTAAGCTGAACCCTGGATCGACAGACATGTTCCCTCAGAAGGGTTTGTTTTGTTTTGGTGCTGCGTCTCTGCGCACATCGCCTCGCCTGGTCCAGACACTGCTGTGGGAAGATCAGGCTGGGTCAGCGCGCACATAGTGTTCTATTACAATCCAAACACTTACTAAAACTGTATCAAACAGGCAGATATGGTGCAGCCCTGGGTTTAAAAATAATGGTGCAGTATTTTTGGCTAACATCCTGCATGGTCTTGAGATGACAGCAGTGGCTGATATACTGTACGTACGTACGTAATGAAGTTTCATTCATTTCAGACTTTAAAACGCTTAAGCAAAAATGGCTAACGTATTGTGAGGAGAGATTAAGGCTCACGATGAAGCGTAACTCCCTGTGTATTTATTTTCAAGCCTCTACAAACCTAAGTCAAATGTAATTGGACAACACTGTTTAGATACAATAAAATCATTTAATTAAATAGACTCTGCCGTTTTCCCCGCAGAAATACGGTACGACAGAGAGCATATGACTTAGGCTGGCATTGAATGCGAGTCTTTGTATGGAATTGTTCAGATGGTGCACTGCAGCAGCAGCAGCTATAAAACACTAGGGAAATTTGTGCATACAAAGAGTTTACAATTATATTTGACGAAATAGTAAGATAAGGAAGAGTATAATAATTTCAATAATCAAGGATCAAATCATTTGAATTGTGGTGATGCCTTCATCGTTGCTTTTTATGATGTCTAGGAACAAAGCACATCTGGCTTTTTCCAACAATATTAGAGCTAACATCAAAACTACAGGATATTAGTGTAATCTTTTCAGAATGCTTGGCACATGGCACATTTTCTGTCTGCAATCAATTTGCACAGCATTAGTAGAGAGACTCATTATCTTCATTATCTCCCGTGTTCATTTGCAGCGACTGATCTTCTGCAAGCTCATGGCGAAGATGCCCTCTAGCTGTCATCAAATAGCGCTCAATATAAGGACATTTAACACCAGCGCAGAGATGTTTCTTCTTTTGGAATACATTAGTGTGTGTGTGTGTGTGTGTGTGTGTGTGTGTGTGTGTGTGTGTGTGTGTGTGTGTGTGTGTGTGTGTGTGT
>JBBPCS010000917.1:13682703-13716208 GCA_037974645.1 Hollardia meadi | reverse complement strand
GTGTGTGTGTGTGTGTGTGTGTGTGTGTGTGTGTGTGTGTGTGTGTGTGTGTGTGTGTGTGTGTGTTTGTGAGTGAGAGAGAGATCTTTTGTGTTATTTGCAGCATGTGTCCACAACTGCTCAACCTCATCCTCTGAAGTCTTCCATATGTCCCCGTTACAACAATCATGGGTGCTGCTTCAATTTTTGCATTATTAGAGCGAGGCGCCTCCATGAATATATTGACACTGTGGGATGATAAATATATTCCACATTCAGGCTTCCACACGTAAAATGTTTGATCTACGTTTAATATAGTCCTTTTGTGATGTCTGCTAGGTGATATAAGCCGAGATTTTATGGTCTTTTTTCTCTAAATGTTTATTTGTTATATTTTACAGAATGCATGTACATCAGTGTTGGCTGGCTTCATCTAGCTTGAGACAATTCTCTGGGCACAACAATTCATGTGTGTGGCATCTGTTTCTATTATTTGAAATAATGGTAATATTAAAAAAAATAATGTTCCACTTTCTAGCATATCATATATGACAAAGAACAGCAGCAAATCACCATGTTTCAGCAGTTTGAAGGAATAAATAACATACAACCTAATCGTTTCTGCATACCAGTAGACGTAATGCTCCCAGCGATGTAAAGCTCAACAGGTGGGTTATTTTAAATTTCACAATACAAGAGAATAAGCCACCTGCACAAAAGTAAACCAATACCAATACCAATAAACCAATGCTTACATGCATCAAGTCTTTGTTTGTTTGCATTATAACATAGGTCTGCAACTAAAAATTATTTTTATTATTGATTAATCTGCCGATTATTTTATAAATTAATTGTTTAATCATTTCATTTTGCCAATAAAATCTCATCAAATTGGTAAAAACTGTCCATTATAATTTAATTTAGTCTAAAATCCCAAACATTCTGTTAACTGTCAGACATGATAAAGAACATCAGAAAATCCTCCTCACCGCTGCAACTGGTGGACTTTTATTTTCTGTCAGTTGGATAATCACTTAGTTGAGTAAATTGACTTTTTAGCTCTACATACGAATAATCCAAACCTTAATCCCAATGCTCCCAGCAAAGCAAAACTCAACAGGTGAGTCATACATTTCAACAAGAGAATAGTTTAAGAAGATCAAACATCCTGCCTCAGATTATTCTCTATTCTCCATTAATTGTTTAATAATTTTGCCAATAAAATGTCAGAAAATAGGTAAAAATGTCCATTAAAATTTCCCCAAAATCAAGATTACATCTTCAAATGGCTTGATTTAGCCGACCAACAGTTGAAAACCTTAAAAAAAAAAATCAGTTTATTGTCACAAAAGACAAAGAAAAACTGAAAGTCCCCACGATTGAAAAGCAGGAAGTGGAGGATTTGGCGTTATTGCTTGAAAAAACAATCAATTATCAAAACAGCTGTAGATAAATTTTCTGCCAACTAATCAATGAATTGACTAATCACGTCAACTCTATTGTGATGTATCTTGTATATAGAAAACGCTTGATTGGGTGAATAAAGTCAGATTTAGTACATCATCACTCTCTCTACATCCTTTACCTTATGTATATGTTCACTTCATATGTGCACTGAGGGCCTGTGTCAGCTGCTGCAGCAGTGATGATGGATGGAGGTGTCCTCCTGGGTTAACTGTCCGTGGCTAAACCAGATATAGAGCTGAGAGATGAAGGCAGTACAGCATCCCCTCTGTCTGCTCCTTCTTGGTCCTGTTTATTGAATTAAACATCAGTACAACCGCTGCCTCTTTTTTTCTCTCCCCCTCATCTCTGCTTAATTTGATCAGAGAATCTGCTGATGCAGTGTGTGCCCGGCTCATGTGAAAGCAATTTAAAGCTTCACATAAAAATTTGGTGTCTCTTTTACTCTCTCCCTCACACACACAACCACAGAGCATGTGGGGGTGTGTGTGTGTGCGATTTATCAGAAGTGTAAAGATCCTCTTCTTGTGATAATCCGCATAGAACAACAATGATTGTGAGTCGATCCATGTATGTGGTTGATAGGATTGTGCCTTTATACCACATGCAAATAAATACTGTGGCAACATCACCGAGATTCATCGTCTTGTTGTCGTGGCAATAGGTCAACATTTCTGTGAATGGAACATGCTGTTCACAACATTCACAATAGATGTAATCTCAGTGCAACCCATCCTGATTATGGAAACTTTAATCATACTTCCGCCTCTGTCGATGTGAAGTTACAAGATACACAAATAAAAAGCACTACAAATCCAACACATATGGTTCATTCCATTTGAACTGGGAAGTCGAAGTTGGAAATTTCAATTGGAATGCCCCCACAAGTCTGATTTTCGACTTGGAAAGTTGGGCGAACCTCACCAACCCGACCTCAAAATCCAAGATGGCTGCTCCGTACAATGCAATGCCACCAAGTGGTATTGCTAACATGTTTAACCTGGCTAGAGCAAACTGTCTTGGTTTTCCAACGTGTTTTACCGGAGTGCAGTCGGCACGGCTCATTTCCAGCTCCAACTTCCAAGGTAAATGGAACACAGCCTAAGTTCACATCCACAATCAGGAACAGCAGAAACTCCTGTATGCTAATGAGTCAAAAGACAAGTTCATGTACACCGATCAGCCACAACATTAAAACCACTGACAGATGAAGTGAATGACATTGATCATGGCTGCAGTACAATGTTCTTGTGGGAAACCCTGAGTCCTGGTATTCATGTGGATGTTCTTTGAACCATAAAACCCTCCCAAACATTGTTTCAGACAAAGTAAACCCCCTCATGCCAACAGCACTCCCCGATGGCATCCATGGATCGGCACGCCATGTAGCTCAATCAGATTTGGATCTAGGGCTTTTTGAGGCCAGGTTGAGACACTAAGCTCTTTGTCACGTTCCTCGGGCTGTTCCTGTTCCTGAGCAGAGGGGCAGCACACATTGTCCTGCTGGGGGACCAATGTTACCGTGGTGTGCCAGTTATTTCTGCATTCCACTTAGAAAGGTGATCCTGCTATTGTTCATGCTGGTTCACTGTCACTGTTACACTTAATGGTATTGAGCTGTTGTTGCTGTAATTAAGTCCACCTGTGTTTTTTTACTGCTGTAACAAGTAAAAATGTCTGCTCTGCAAACAGTCCATTGAATTGGAATTGAAAGTTCTTGCGACATTTACAAAAGTTTTCGCTCCGTGCAAAATTGTATTTTCAAGTTTGGCCAAAACTAACATGAGGCTTCAGCAGTCTCTTATCTTCCAAAGATACAGTGTCAAATTCCCGCTTCGAGTTACTATCCCTCCACTGTGGCTCAGAAGCACTACAGGAACAAAAAGAGGGCAGTTTACATTAAAAACACTGTAACTTTGGAAAATACTCCGCTGAACTTCAGAATACATTTTTTCACAGACAGATTTTTGTTCAGACAGACAACAGTAATGTGTAAAATAACCTTATTTGTTTGAATGGGACCTGTGCATCACCTCAGCAGTGGCGACAACGCAACTCAACTTTTGCCGTAAAGCAATTCAGCATCATCCAGCAAGAAGTCACGTTGGACAATTGATTATGTGCAAGTGCACATTCCTGGTGTATTATTTTGTAACAGGAAAACTAATTTATACTGTCGATCAAAATGATTGTCACCGTGATAACTGCCCAGAGTTGTTGTCCTGTCTCACAGTATTATAAACCACTGCTCATCTAATAAGCTTTCAAACTCATAGATGTGCTACTAAAATCAGTCTTCCTTTCTTTGTCTCGCTGGTAGAACACACCCCCACCATTGTTTTAAGCACATTGTTTTACCAGTAAAATGTAATTAAGTAGCAGTCTATTCACAACCAGATTAGAGAGTAGGAACAATTACAGCGATCAAGAACTTGAAAGAAATGTGAAACTATCCCATCATAACCTGTGGCCATATGTGACAGAGAGGATAAACGGAAAGGACAGAAGGGATTATTGCAGCCATGCATAGAGGAGGCAGCGCAGAGAGAAACGTCAGCCCAAAATAGACTTTGGGAGAAATGACAGAGTGAGATCTGATCTGCAGCCGTGATGCGACGGGCTCAGCTGCTTTATGAATTCCCAACATTGCTGAAATTATTTAAAATCTACATTTATGAGCAAACTGGGCATCACAGGAGAGACGTTCAAGTCCAGTCTCGAGCTTACTGCTGGCACATGTTCCTGCTGAATGACATGTGAACATTAAAATACACACATGACTACAGACCTCGATCATCATTGTTCTAGAAAGTTTCCAAATGCTATTTGAACATAGCCGCACATTTAAAAAAATGCTCCCATTCAGCATAGCAACGACATATCGGCTACATCCCATCTCCCATGTCTGGCCTTTCCCACAGCCAAACAGAGGTAAAGTCTAACCTAGAGCACTTTCTCCAGCCCATTACCCACACCGCCTCTCACACAAGAAACTGATAGCCGGAGGAGTTTTTGAGGACCCTGCTGTTGACACACACGAGGCCTGTGCCAACATAAACCCCAGAGGCTATGAGCTGCTGCATCAGCGGAGAGCCTGTCTCCTCAGCAGCAAATACCTGGACATGGTTCCTGCTGGAAGTTAAACAGACAAGTCGCCATTTGGTGGAAACCTTTTAGAGAGAATGCCGCGCATGACTGATGTATATCTGTGACAGCTGAGACTTTAGCCTGTAGCAGTGGGGTGGTTTATATTAAGGGAGGCCTGCTTATATGCTGCACTCAAGGTAGAAGTCTGTCATTCTTGATTGTTTAGCTGTGTGACAAACTTTGACTTGTAGCCTAATTTATAGGCTTTTTTTTTTAATATGGCATTATTATTTAAATGTTTGTCTCAGCTTTTCCTGCATGATATTTAACTGTGAAAAGGAAACAAAAAGAGAAAGAGAAAGAAACGCAACCAAAACCACACATTCCAATTCTTACCCCTTATGTCTATCTATATTAAGGCATGTGAAAATAAGGATATACACACGTGTGTTTTCACACCATACTGTCCTGTGAAACAGCTAAATGAAATCCAAATAAATAAAATGTCTACACCAAAAGTAAAATTATGAGGGCTGGTTTTCACTTTCATTCTGAAATAGAAAATCTGAATAAATCTTGAGAGATTATTTGTAAGTCAAAGGAAACTTCGATTTGCTATTTTAGCAAACAAATAGAAATGTTGAATTAAATTCCTTTGAAAACATTGTAAAATGTACAAATTCAGTAGACGCTGGCGTAGAAAGCAATTAAGGAGAAATAAAGAGCTTATGTGTTAATCTTGTAAAATAAAAAAAATAAAACGCTTTGTGTTGCTTGTTGATTTGTGCTCTGAGCTCTTGTTTCTAGAACATAAAATCGACTGAAATAAACTGCTCGAAAACAAACCCGGAATAAACTGAAAATTGGTCTTCCCCAAATCAAAAGCCACGACATTAACAAAAAAAAACTAATAAAACAAAACAAAAAATTTGGACTCGGTTTGCAACCAAAGTGAATCTCATTGCCTTATCTTGAAAATAGCTCAGGTGCTGAACAAGACTACACCGAAGCGACGGCACGTGCACAAATCATATTTAAATAGGCCTACCTGAGCAATTTTCTAATTTCAGGAAAAAAAAACCCATAGATGCTAAAATATTCGTCCTACTGCTTTGGGAAGTTTTTAAAATAACTACAGGATTTACACGAGTTAAAGTTAAAAAAACAAAAAACAAAAACCATTATCTGTAATGTTGGTCCTGAGTTGGACTGCAGATGTGGCCGACATCATGTCCTGTAAGAGTGATGACAAGACACGAGTTATGTCTCGTGTCAAGTTCGCCTAATGCTTTCATCGTGCCGGAAAATAAGAAAAGAAAGAGAGAAGCCCAGGCAGCCGCGACTCAAACACTGTGAAGATGAGGAGAAAATTCGAGCATGGCAACTACAATAACAGGCTAATAATAACAACAATATACTACTACTTACTGCTAATAATAATAATAATAATAAATGATAATAATAATAATAAAAAGCTACCCTATATTAAAAAAGCATCTTGTTTAATCGGATTTAAAATGATGGGCTTATATTTTCCTCATTTACTCAAATTAATGTTACCATTACCCACAAATCTCACGAGAAATAAATATTCAGGACGTAATTTGAGACAAGTTACCCAATTTGACTACCGACAGACATAAAAGCCTAAATGTTGTTTCCTGAAAACACGCCATACCCGATTTAATTTCGATTTTTTTTTTTTTTTTTTTAAATATATAGGCAGGAAAAGTCACATTGCTGGCGCAGCGTCGTCATAGCGCACAAAGCCAAGTATGGGCCTATTTCAGTGAGCAATAATTAGGCCTAATTCAATAATAAATAGCCAATGCAGTGCTGAAGGTTTGCGATGATTGACTTCAATTCTCCATCATTATAATCCGCAATCACTTCTCACATCAGGTCCTGGTCGCACAGTTAATGTTGTTTGGTTTAATATAAAACAAATGCACAAAGAAAATATTTATACAGCCTGACATTTAAGCGTATCGGTGAGCACTGCTGTTGGTCTAAATTCCTGGCTTGATCCTTTAATGTAGTGATTTTAATGTCCTCTTTCTGAATGCAGGAGTCAAAGAAAACACAAATTTGAGTTTCCACAAGCAAGAATTGGAAGAGATGAAAACAACGCTCTTTTTTAAAAAATGCTTTAAAGCATTTGGTATAAAAGCTACAGTCAGAGGTTAAGGTCTTCATGCAAATACAGGAATCAAAGCAGTTATTTTCATCCTCTAATTACATTAATGTCATGTGTTGTGTCTCCCGCCATTACCAAAAAAGCCCCCCCACCCCCTTCTGAGCTTGACCTCCCATTTCTACTGGCTGCATAATAGCGCAGGCTGGAGCTCAGTGCGGGCCTATACTTCAGATGTGTACGGAGCCTGAAGGTCGCACTGCTCTGCGTGTGTGTGTGTGCGTGTGCGTGTGTGTGTCAGATACACTGGGCTACTGAGGCGGTATCAGCTTGAGCAAGGCATTTCTCTTTACCCCGACAAACCTTCAGGGGGCTTTTAGCATTTGTTCAGTCTGCAGTCTCTGGAAAGCATCTGATTCACTTTTTCTAACCAGTCCCAGATGCGGCAGTGTGAGAGTGTGTGTGCATGAGCGCGTCAGTTTGCCAGTGCATGAGCATTTGTGGAGAACATTTGCTCTCTTTAGAGAAGGGGAGGGAAACAAGAACCGTGTGGATTTTTTTTTTTTTTTTTTAATATAACCTTTTAGGTATGAACGCAGCGTGCGTCTCATACTGCGATATGACATCGATGGATTCATATTATAGCACGTCTACTGCGCAAGGTAGGGATCACCAGGCGAACCCGTTCAGGACTTTCCCGACCGCTGAGACCAAATACAGCCCCACGTTTATTCCGGGTAAAGGGCAGCCTTACGTAGAGAAGTCCCGGAGTCCCTTCCAGCAGGAGTGCCACTCATTGGATGGCGCCGAGGAGGGCACCTTCAGCAAATACCAGCTCTTCATGCAGAGACCGAGCTGCAAAACTCCGCCCGAAGGCAGCAAGCTGCACTCGGACAGCGGACTCAACGGGACGCTCGTTTCTTGCTATGGTGAGTGCAAATAAGAGACGCACAAAGTATGTATAGGCTGACTATGTGAGGCAACGTATCGGTGTCGAGTTAAGCGGAAATGCATGACAAAAGGGGACATTTGCAAGCAATAATGGAACATTTGTATACTGTTTAGCAGAATCTGAAAGTATGTGCGAGAAAAGAGCAGAGAGGAGAGAAAACCCGCCAGAACTCCATCATTTAATCACATAAATTCATATTTAACCTAATGTTGGCCAAACAAATGTGAGCTATGAAGAGAAAAAAACCCCCGAAAATAACCTACAACTTATTTTCATTAGATAAAATTTGCATGGAATAAGTAACTATAAGGAGTATCAAATGACTGAATGATAAAATGCAACCCTGAATTAATCTGAAATAAAGGGAGGTAGGATTTCCTGCCCTGTACGCCTGCATGATGAGCTGCTGTAATTGTAGCACTACAGCAAGTTATCCCCTCAATAAAGGGGTTTTTCACTCGGACTAAATGGATGTTTGCACTTGTTTTGACAGAATGAAAGTCGCAGGTTTGCCTTCTCCCTCACTACATTTATAATTCCCGGTGAAGCCGCAGCATCACGTTCGGTGTTCTCACTGGCCCACAACTGCAGGCTGTTATTGTGCAGTAAAAATTATCTCCGTGACTGACAAATATAGGCATGTCATGAATTACTTTAATATTCAAATATGAACTAGGCTACAAGTCGCCAGGGGACGCATACACACACACACACACACACACACACGCACGCACGCACGCACGCACGCACAAACGGAAAATCCAAGCTTGAGGCCTGGTGCAAATGCAGAAAGTAAAAGTTCAACTGGACTATTTTAAAGACTATTTCTATCACCTATATGGTCTATTATGTTTAGTATAGCTTTTATTATTATTATTATTATTATTATTATTATGTTGTTTTCTTTCTTTTTTTAAGCACATGCGATTCTTTAATGGCAAATAACTGATGACAGCTGGCGCAAGAATTTACATTTATTCAATGGAGTAGTTCCTAAGACTTCAGTTTGTCGAGTATAAAACAACACTCAGGGGCCGATTAAAATATTTAGAGGCTGCTTGGACGTCCTGACAAACAGCATTTATTTCAAACGAAAGATTTACAGCTTTACGGTCTTCAGACAATTCGTTACACCGTTTACCGAAAATGCACCATTTTACTGTCCTTTTTATGAGATGGACATCCTGGAGATGGAGATCCTTTTTATGGGATTTAAAATAAAAAGAGAGAAGCGGAACTGAACCTACTCTGCGTGGCAACAGGTCCAAGAAAGAAAAAAGGAGGAAAAAAATCTATTATAAGTAGAATCAACTCTGCTATAGGCTAATATACGCATGTAATATTTGTAATAGCCTATATGTTCATCTAAAAACAATATTTTGGTGAGCAACTAACTTATAGACTCGTCGGCGCCTATATGGTTCAGCTCCAGATGTTTATCGTGATGCGGATGTTACAGAGAAAAACATCTGTTATCTGAAATTTGATTATGATGGAAGCGCAGTAAGCCAAACTTTAAATTGGCCCATATAGGCTACCGGTATATTAATCGCAGATTCGCACAAATAGGTTCAGTCACTGAACACAACACACAACAGAGGCTCAACAATGGCAAGCTAATTTATGAAGCACAACACTAAGTTGATCTTATATAAGTAAATTTAAGCATTGTGTAACAAGTAAAAATGAACTAATTCTGGCCCAGTGAGACCATTTACAACAAGGCCTGCGTTATAACACTTTTTTTTTTGCGCAGTAGCAGATTTTGCCAAAATACGTCCATAAGGTGCAAAGAAGCCTAATCAGTTTTTCCTCAGAAACAACTGGAGTCACTCATTTTAAGCTGTACTGTCACTTTTCAGGATTTCGAGAGCAATGCCTCCAAACAGATTAAAGCACCCCTGTACTGAAGTGAATTGATTTGGCAAGTCCGTTGACAGAAGCATTAAAACACCATCTTTAAACGCATCATGCCTCCCCGAGGAGAGCTGTGCAATGTTATTATTGAAAATGTTGCAGCCAGATGAAGGCATCGCGGCTCTGGAGAGGATACTTTGGGGTCTTGCCAAAGCCTCAGGCGTCAACAGGCTTGTGCTCTTATGTGTGGTCCTCAAGGGGAGATATATTGCGCAATGCTGATGCTTTATCTCCATCACCATGACAAAGTCACCTCACACTCCAAGGGGGGTTTCTGTGTGGCAACGTCAGCTGCAACCGTAAAACTGTTTACATGGCGAACCAATATTTAGTATCAGTGTCATTCTGGGGATTTTGGGTATAGGGGAAAAAAAGAAGCTATTCCAACACATTGTAGATATATGCTGGAATGGCAAATATGTTTAATAACACGCAGATAAGGAAATCAAAAGATAAGACGTAGAGTAAAGAAATATATTGGCTGCACACGTCATTTTCACACTTTTAATTTTCAAACATTTTGCCATTTTATTCCAATGCCACTGATTTTGATTCAGTTGTAAAATGTGAAAACGTAAGAGCTTGTTCTTAAAATCTCTTAAATCACAAGAAAGTGTTTTTGCAAATTTTATGTTGGTTTGCATGGATGTTAAGTCACACTTAGGCCCAACCAGAATTTTAAATGATCATTAAAAAAAAAAAAAAAAAATACAATATGGTTCCTGGAAGAGTGAACGATTTCTGCACAGTAGTGGCTCAGGCTGGCGGGGCCGTTTCCTTAAATGCACCTTAATCAGTGAGACTGTCCCACAGCGAGGACAGGGATGGAGCCGTCTACCTGCTCACACAGCGATGAATGAAATAAAACCCCTGGAGCTGAACGAGTGCTAAGGAATGCAGGTCAGCACTGCAGGAGAGGTCCACATTAATCTAAGGCAGATGTGCATTACTGGCTCCTATAGTTATTATTCATGCTCCCCAAACATCAGATCTCCAAAGCTACAGAGAGTCCCCGAGATGACAAAGTGGGACTGGTTTACATAACCCCGTCTCAACAATACCTTGTACAAATAAGCAGTGAGTCAGAAATGAACATTGCGATTGGGTAATGATTTGAGGGACTTGGGAGAAATAAGAGGGTTTCTGGGAAAGCTGCACACGTGCGCAAATGACTGTTTACATGGACGTATATTTCACTGAACCCCATGGCTCTGAGATGAGTACTTTTGCTTCAGAATTTTAATTTTCAGTCTTTATTCTTGAAACCGATCAATTGCTGCATTATGACGAAAACATGATCACAATCACACTATAAATTTGAGAAAATGTAAGTGGAGCCAAAGCCAAATCGGAAAAGTCAAAATCACTGTGTTTACAGGCCTGCGGTTGATACGGAGGTTGAGTTCCTTGTTGCGTTGTAGTGTTTGTGTGAACAGTGGTGCTCACTCTGCTGTTTGCGCCTCGCCCTCTTTGTCTTTTCACAAAATAACAGTTTAAAGCAAATTACACACTTATAAGGCACAGCTTTCTCAACCTTTGTACTTTCAAACAACCCCATTCCTCCCCTTCAGGATATCAAAGCATCCTGTGATATGCAAAACATTTTTCTCGGGGCTATGAAAAACCAAAATAAGACCCCCAAAAAAGACCTGGCAGCGTTTTAAAAGCGTCCTGTCAAAATAGAGCACTCTAAATACATGTTAAAGGCTCGGGGGAAGTGATGTCACAGGTTATGCATGTGCTGATGACTAACACATTGTGTCGATGTTAAGCAAATGTCAGAATGACACCTGTGAAACGTGCCGGCATTTGTCTCCGTGAACCTGAATACATTAGAATACATAATGGGGATGCTTGAAAGGATGACTTCATGACTTGTTAGAATGTAATATATAAACGTGAGTCAGGAGGTAAAGCACCAGAAATCTGCCTGCCAGTGACTGAACTGTTGACTCTGAGGACAGTGCTGTGTTTGCTGTGCTTGACTCAAAACTCCTCTCATCACTCACAATTCTGTTTTTCTGCTCGTATCTGTTAATGCATATCTGAACAGCATGATCTGGCCTTCAGGTTAACTCCGCCTACCTGAGACCTGCATGCAATGAAATAACTTGGAATCTTTAACCAGCTGGTGCACATTTTGATCGGTACCTGTTGTGTTGAGGCCGTCTTCATCTCAGCTTCCTCAGTTCTCATCAATGGACTATCAGCTTCGAGAATAATGCAAACGGCACTATGCAGTGCTACAGTATGGTCACAAAAACAGATAAAAGCTTATTGCCTCACAAGCCGCAAAATGTAAATGCAAGAAAGCCAACTATGACAGACTAATGATGGAAACTACTGGGCAAAGCAGATGTATGATGATGACATTTGGGTCCATGATTAACAGTAGATCTTTTTCTCATTCTCGGCTTGCTTTCAGCAGAGAGAGCTCATTTTGCTGGTTTGAAATATATTTTTTAATAAAAGAGACGGGCAGAAGATGACCCAAATCACCATCGAGTGAGTCTGGCTTCACCATAAACCTTTTTTTATTTTTTATTTTATGAATATGGTTGCAAGAAGGCAAAAGCACTTTGTAAAATGTGATGCCAGTATAAATGTGATCATGGAATGAATTCTGGACCATTAAAAGACTGGCAGAGGCTAAACGATGATTGATTGATTGATTAGTTGGTTGATTGCTCCTCTTTTACTTTTTCAAAATCACTAAACCTAAACTTACTTATGGCACAAAACACAATCACTGCTTTAAAAAGATGAGTAAACAAGTAATCTCCATCTTGACCTTGGGAGGTTATTGCTTTGGACTGTTTTTGAACATGTAATCATTCCCAACATGGAGTTCACTGTGAATAAATACTTCAAAATTCTCCTTTAAAATGAGTTTTTATCCAAATACTCAAGATCATTAGTAAAAAATCCAATTCCTCCACTATAAATTACCCACCCCAAGAAAACCCCCCCCATAAAATCTCAAACTATTTCTGTGCTCTTTGATATAAGACAGCAATAGCCACGGCCCAAGGTATTATGACAGTAGTGAGGTTATGACCGTGTCAATTTATCAGGAGCTGAGGCTGAACAGAGAGATTTTTTTTTTGGTTTCCCAGTGAATCTGCATTCCTGCATGAGCCGCTGGCATAGATCTCTCCTCAGGAACATCTGGGAGCCTCCCTTCCACTGAGGAACCAACAGTCAACATCGGGACTTAAGACCGTGCTGCGGGGGGAAATAATCTAGCCCAAAAGCATGCCTGTGAACCAGCAATGAATGTAAAACTGAATAGTCACCAACGCCAATGTGTTATTTACTTTATTTGGTCCATATAAGGTTTGATAAGGGGAGAGCTGTTGTGGCAAACTGCTGTCAGCTTTGAGTGTTTTGAGAGAACACTGTAGAGCACTCTGTTTAAAAGCATTCCCTTCCCTATTTAGTGTTTGGTCATTAACCCTTCCCCAGGTTACTAATTTATAGTGTTTCTTTTATATGGCTTCACTTGACCCTCCCCGTCCCATTCCATAAAAACCGAGAGGGTGCCCTGTTGCTTTACAACCAGTTAAATTACACTTTGATGTTTTCTCTCTGTTTTCAGCAGTGATTAAATTGCTGACCCCTAGTAAACATCTGACCTCGACTAACTGAAGAGGTCTGCAGCTTGTCACAGAGCAACTCTGGCAAATTGCAGGATCAGCTGGGGATATTTGTAGCATTTATTTATGCGTTGATGACTGCAGAAAGGAGAACAACAGTCAAAAGCACATTCTTGTGAATGCCAAAAGAAACTGGAGCCAGCACACTGGAATCTTGGCTCCCAGAAAAGAAAGCGGCGTCTGATGGATGTGTTCTCCAGAACAGCGTGCAGAAAAGACAGCTCAGCATGCAGGAATACTGGAGATGTTTGTGGCAAAGGACTCGGTGTGGTTAGCGTGATAGAGAAAAGAGATTGGAGTACGAGACTGATAAAGATGTTGGTTAGTGCAGATTGTAATTGGTGGGAATGTAGGTCTGTATAAGGCTGAGAAGCTTGAAGGAAAAGTTCGCTGGTTAGCTTAACTTAGCACGAAGACTGGAAACAGCTTGGCTCACTAATTAACATGCTGTGCCTCGTTTGTTAATCAGAAGAAAGTGGTATTAATCTTTCATCTGACTCTCAGCAAGAAAGCATATTTTCCAAAAAAACCTTGAAAGTAGTTCTAATTGCTGCAGATTCCAGTTTAAACGCTGTTGATATTGGTCTGTATAAGGCTGAGAACATTTCCACCCGCTATCCCACCATCTTCCCATCGCTTCATCTGCGTGCCCAGCTGTACTCTCTGCTTACAGGATGTCTGCCTTGCTCAGGGGCATAATTGCATTTTCTCTCACAGATGCAAAAGCCAAACAGGAACCTGGAGTTGACCTGCCTTACTTCTTAACATTGCAGTCATGCTCCTGCCCAGGGTAGACTGAAAATATTGCACTGCGCTTTAGCATTGGAGGCCAGCGCAGGGGCTGGTGAACTAAGAACATCTGCCTGCGTGAAGACTGTAAGAGGGTCTGACAGGTGGGCCAAAGCGATATGAGGTCATGAACTCCAGCTGGGCGAGCTGTGTTGTTCCATCAGTGTCTCTGTCGGGGAAAATCTGAGCCAGAGAGCAGGGGAGGGCTGCTGCAGTGTCGAGAGGATGACTATGGACATCTCATTGTGGGACACACTAGCCAAAGGCCAAAGGCGTACTAATCCATGAAAACAAACATGCATGCTGCAGATAGCCACCGCCTAGCTTCATCACTCTAGAACTATTCGGTCATCTTACTAACCAATAAAACACTTGGCTCAGAGAGACACCAGTGCCACAAGGTGTCAGCTCACTTTTCCTCATTGCGCTTGCTTTCTGAGAAGGACAGGAGGCCATTACTGACATTACTCATAACAGAAAGTGACAAAGTCAAATGCACGGACATGAGCATATAACTGAAAGACAAACATTGGACTAAAGAAATGCTGGTGTTGCAAAAGACAAGTGTGTATACGCGGAGGAGACCATTATGAGCTCATTTCAGACCAACACAGTTCGGACAGGGCACTCCCTTTGCCCATTCGCAGGAAAGGCAAACAGAGAGACTGACAGAGCACAATGTTCTCACTGGCCCACGACCAGAGCCCTTCAGCTTATTTATTCACACAGCTGTTTGTTTATTGAAGGAGAAGGGACAGCTTTCTTCATCTCCTGAAAGGAAACAAAAAAGCCAGCAAGCGCCGACAGGAACAGACCGAGGTCTGTCAGACAAAATGGACGCTCTCGAAATTGAAGGTGACAAACACAATGTTGTTTACATCTGAAGGGGCAAGGCTGCGGGGGTAAGCGTGGCCGCTCGTGTACACAAGGCCCACCATACACGGCTCAGGACGGAGCAGGATTTTGTGGGGGGGTGGCTAAAGGGTTGTGTCACAGGTCACACCAATGCGTAGTGACATATCTTTCAAACAAAAAAAAAAAACGACACTTCTCTGCAGCTTTTAGACGAGCCGCACGCTGACAAGGCCTTTGAAACTTAAAACATTACAGAGGCGATGTAAGCTTAAAGTAAATGTCATTTCACGTGGATGCGGTAATGTGATGATGAGCAGACCACATTTTAAAGAAAGTATTGCTCTGCTGTATTTCAATTATAGAGAAGTAACAATAATTATAGGTGTGTTATTGACAACATGTGCAATCTTCTTTTTTCAGCTCTAAAATGGCCAGAAATTTGGTCGTAGTCGCTTGTTTAAAAAAATAATATTATTACAGTTAAAATATGATTTGTATTATATGAAAAGCCACAGTTAAGTTAATTGCGAATGTTATTTTGATTTTCCATGCTTTCATATGAAAATCATAAGAACAACACTTTGACTGAAACCAAAATTGCTCAAATGTATTTCATTAGAACCACAGTCAACATCCAAACCTAAAAATCTCTAAAAAATATTTGATTAATGTCAATCCACATCACATAATTAAAGGGACAATTCAGTGGTTTAGGATTGTAGTTGTTGGAGGGTGCATAAGAGACATATTTTTTTAATTTTTAATTTTCTTTAAAAAAAAAAAAAAAAAAAGGTCAGTATTGATGCAGCAGAGGCTGAGACGTGCTGACTTTAATTTTCTAGTAACGGTACAGTTAAAAAAGCATCGGACCAACTTCTTTCAAACCACACACCTCCAGTTTGTAATGCAGAGTTTCTGTTAGAAATGTTGAAGTCTAAGCTCAGACATTTTCCAAACTTTGGTCCCACCGGAGCCACAGAAAAAAATAGCTTTAGTTAGTAGTTCTTCTAACAAGCAAACTGAACTTCATGTGTAAAATGAACAAAATACCATTCATCGTAACGGTCCAGTTTTCTTCTTCTTTTCTTCTGCCTCTTTCTTAATCTCATACTCACAGGCAAAGACAACAGCAGCCTGACAGAGTCTGAGTTGCCCCCGAGTGTCGACCCTGCTGGGATGGAAGGCAGCTACCTGAACCTAAAGGCACCTGGCGAGAAGGGGCTGAGCGAGCGGCCCGGCTCGGAACTTTCCAGCCCTCTGGACAAAAGTGAGGCTGAGAGCAACAAAGGCAAGAAGAGACGCAATCGCACCACATTCACCAGCTACCAGCTGGAGGAGCTGGAGAAGGTTTTCCAGAAGACACACTACCCAGATGTTTATGCCCGAGAGCAGCTGGCACTGAGGACAGACCTGACGGAGGCTCGTGTGCAGGTGAGCACGGGGGAATATCACGTGACAAACTTATTTCTGCATTGACATGAGCCAACTAGTTCTCCAAATTAAACAACAAAACACGTCATTTGTCCAAGCTTTACACATAGAACAATAAACGTTTTCTGATCAGCCGGATGATATGTCTGTCTTCCAAAAGTATCAGTTTTATAATGTGACAATGCTATGATTAAGGTTTAGTTAGGTTTAGAGTAAACTTTATTGTCCCCGAGGGGAAATTTGTCTTGGGCACAGTGCTACAGTCCGTTGCTTCACATAAGATAAAAACATCACAGAACATAAACATTTGACACGGAGCTTAAACGGAGGTTTAGGCACAAAAACAACTTGGTGAGGTTTAAGGAAACAAAGTTCAGGTTAAAATGACCACTTTGTTAAAGATTGTCTCCAGACATGTTTTATGAGGTCAAATGCTTAACTTTGAATATTAATTTGTGTCTGATGTGGTTTTTCCACAAAAAATTCAAATATCTTGTTAAAATCCTTAACATGACATTTATTCTACTGCTAATTCGCAAAGTTTAACTGCTGGACACAAAATGTCTCCATCACTGAAGAGTCAGTTCTCAGTGCATGTGCACTGGCGGCTTCAAGTTTCCATATCACACTTGTGTCAGTTGAACATGCTTCCAAACTAGTTGTAATGTCACAAATACTCTGCACACACATCATTCTGCACAGTGAAGCTCAAACGTTCAACTGTAGGACCAGTGGTGGTCTCCTGTGTTAAAGTCCGAGGTGTGACAAAGTGGCCAGTCGGCAAAATAAAATGTTGGCACTGTACGTTTCTGAAAACTACAAACATGCTAATTTTCTCACGTCTTACATTAACATTTCTACAATAGGTGTGATAACACGTTTGATATTACATGGATATGAGTTAATTGCTTTATTGGGAGGTGGAGGTGTTGGTGGTGGCGTGACACCTTAACATGATGGATGAGGGTCTTTTTAGTGACCATTGGGGCATTTTGTAGCTGGCTTTGTGGCAGCAGAAATTGGTATTTTGAACAACACCCCAGGAGAATGTCCAGCTGTGTTTGCAATGACTAAAGTGGATATTTCGGACGAGACGTCAGGAGGGTTTCCAGCTGTGTTTAGGTACGTCCAGGTATTTTGAGGAAAAACATGACATTCTCCTAAACCTAACCAAATGTCTTCTGTGGCTAAACCTAGACCAGACCTCAAACACAGCGTTTTAACAACAGAAAATTGATGATTGATGATTCAAACATAAATAAACACATCATATGTAAAATTATCCCTGTATTGGCAGTTGACAAATATATGTCATTTTGAGGCACTTGCTGAAACAGATTCTGTCGTTCCTTCTTAGGAGGACTTCTCCATGAGCTGTGTTTTATGACTGCAGTTGTCAATGTTTGCATGCTAATAATCACTCAGAGAACTGACAGAGGGCTGGGAGAGTTAGGACTGGCATGTTGACAAAGATTGTTCAGAAGAGCAGACAGCAAGGCGTATTGTTCTTCATCTCGTGTTCTGCTTGCCAGTTGTAGATCAGAGTGGGTTGGGTGGGACTAAGGGAATACTCCGCTCTTAGCTATTACATGCTGCAGACTCTGCAAAGAGGTCAGAGGCCAAGGGTTTCTCCCCGAGCTCTACCATGTTCAAACTACTTCACCACACAAATCTGGGTGCAGGGAGGGAAAACACATGGAAAAGAAGAAAAGTCACCAAGCTATTTGGCAAGGATATAAAAAACACTTTGAGATGCCAGTTTCAATTTCCACGCACAGTCCAGGACATAGTCAGGGACACAGAACCTGGCCTGCTCCTTTTGGTGGTACAGTAAAGTAAGTGCATTCATGTTGCGTTCACACAGACCCATCTATTCCCCAGATGAATATAATTAACTTCCTCATCTGACAGGCACACAGCAGACTCTGTTGAGTCACTGTGAGGTTTGACCCATACTTTTAAAATCAGACCCTGAATATACACGCAATCAAGACTAAACCCCACAATTTCAACTGAAGGTCCATCAAGACAAAGTCCAGGGATATCCAATTGTTGAATACCAAGGGGCACTTGAGGCTTGGCAAGAGATCGGAGAATCCTTTTTCATCTCCGAAACAACAGCCATTGAAATCCCAGAGTACAGATGTTTTCTGCCAAAATGCCAATGCCAATGTCCTACAGTTTCATCCTCAGTTTGATGGTAAATGTCTTCATAAAGTCGGGCTGCAGTTTTCCACAATCACATCTGTGACTTCTGCTACCAACAGTTTATTTAGTACAATTAGCTCTCAATCTCAGACTTGAACTTCACCACGCTGCCTACTTTTTTATGGAGGAGGAGGCTGTGAATGAGTGACTGCCTCAGCAGTCATTCACTCACAATCACCGTGGTCCCGGGTGACAGAGATGAGGTGAGACGGCTGGACTTCAAAGCTGCTTTTGGAGTTGTGCACTCTGCCCTCCCTCTCTCTCTCTCTCTTCCCCTTTCTCTGCCTGCTGGCTGTGGAGCATAAATAAAGCTCTTTAATGGCTCTGTAAGCTGCCTTTTGCTGTCAACGTCTTTAGCAATTACTGTATCGCCGCCAAGCACTTTGAGCTCCAAGATCACGAAGCCACCTTCCTTGCAGATGTCTGCTAGATACAATAAGAGTAGTAAGTGTTTTCAGTTTGTAAATATCATCCTTTTGAGCTTCGTATATTGGATGGGTCACTGTTGGTCATTATGAGGAATAATAACAATTCTTTGTGTCAGTTGAGATTCTGCTTGTGCAAAAACACCGCTGGCTTTTCTCTCTAACAAACTTATAGAAGTTGGAGAATGGAGCAGAAGACATGGCGCAGCAAAGGACACATCTGACTTCATAATGTTCCCCGAATGATCTCCCTGCCAAACTATTTGGCTCGAGTCTCATTTCTACTGCCGTTCAAAGGCAAAGCTACATGGAGCAAACCCTCTGTGAAACATGACACACTCAGTGCCCAGAAACCAAGACAAGGGGCATGTATGTGCTCAGACATTGCTTGTTTATAAAAGGTTCCAGTAAGTGTGTGAGCACGTCCAGGTTAAAGGAACGCATTTGTTAGTGACTGACTTTGAATTTTGTATATAACACGGTATGTCAATGCGTGTGTTGTCGATGTGCATCCTGTGTGTGTGTCTATGTGTACGCTCGGTCCGCTGTTCTCGTCTGCACGCCTCCGAAAGGTCAGAGAGGTTAGCTGCGGAAAGCCAAGGGCTTAGGCGTCAGGAAATTAAACATGAAATGAAAACAAGCTCCAGTTTGAACATTCTCCCATCTCACTTTCCAATATCCCCACTTCCCCTCGTTGACTTAAAAGGGAGGAGGGAGGAGAGAGGGGTTGGCAGTGGGAGAAAAGAGGCTGAGCTTCAACAGTGAGGTGGGAGTTCGACAAAGAGATTAAGAGTAGAGGAGTTAGGTTATCTTGATCCTTCATTATTAAAATGACAGCTCCGTAACTGATAAAACATTATGTTTTAAAAGGATATTGGAGAAATGCAATCCTTACCGACATTTACATCGCCTGTTTGTGCCTCACGTGCATTACCGTTACATGATTTCCCTAAAATAAATACACAGCCATTTTGAAAAACCTAGAAAGTTGTTTAACAACAACAACGACAACAACAACACAGATTCTAGAAACTTAAACTATAAGTGCAAGCAATTTTTACACCTATCAGTCCGATCTGGGCCTTTTGTGTGAGGCTTCTATTTGGAAACCTGTGATGTTATGAGCTCACATAACCAAAAACGAACCAAAGGGAAGACATGACAAACCTTTAATAATAATAATAATAATAATAGACCCCAAATCCTCAGGGGGAGCATAACATACTTGGAGCCCCCCTCCAAACATATGATATAATTCAAAGGGCAACAACCCCTCACCTTAACATTAGGTTTCAGCCACAACGCCAGATATCAGTTTACCACTTTGCAAGGCTGTGCTGTCTTCTAATCCCGCCAGCTGACCTGAGGAATGTTGGAGTCAGACAACATTTCTTTACGTCAGCTTCTCGCTAAAACACAGGCAACAGCTATATATGTGCCACAGGAGGCCATATACGGTCCTCTCTTTGAAAATGAACCAGCTAGTTGTTTTGTCCAGTTGGAAAAATGACAGGTTTGTGTGCACGTTTACGTTTTTTTTTAAAGCGGTCTTATGTCATTTATAATAACCCACTCCAGCTCTGTAAGAAAGAAAAAAAAAACTCAAGGTATGGGATAATATTCTCATACGCACTTTGATTTTTATAAAATTCACATCTTTGTGCGACACTGCTCGTGTATGTCACTAAACTCTATTGTGTTTAAGCCGACTGAAAGTAATAGTGAGAGAGAGAGAGAGACATTTAGGGGAGGGGAAATTGCACGTCAGGCACTGTGGAAACCGCAAGCTGATTGGGCTGGGAATCAACCCACAATCCAAGTTCAAACCACTGCGTTGAAGCAGGATCTCTCTCCCTTTTCTCTTTGAAGACGTTACCCTTTCCCTCTTGGGAGGACAAGATTCAGACAACCAACAAATAGATACAGATAAACATGTGAAGACCCCCAGTGCCCCCCCCCCCCCCTCTCTCCCCCTTTACTCCTCTATTCGCTTATGGAGATGTGAGAAATTTCTTTCTTGAAAAAACATTAGCAAAAGTTGACACTGATTATATTAAGGAACAGCAGAGCTGCATAGTTCGGAAAGGAGAGAGAATGAGTGAAATAAATGAGGCCTATATATTATGAGATTAATGTAATTAAGGATTAAAAAGGTAAGACTAACACTTATATCAGTAATGTCTTAATTTGTGTCATTTGGGTATATTAAATCAACCAATTCTATTTCATTCGATTGATTTTCATTAAGGCAGATTTTGCTTTTAGTCTGACCCCACATTAAATGATTACTGCACAGTGTGCAAGGCTGCAACTTAACATTTATTTTCATCATTGTTTATTCAGGAGATTGTTGAATAATCAAATAAATGCGCTATAAAACAAAAGAAAACAGAGAAATCAATGCTTTTATCAAGTTCTTACAGCCCAGGTGACGTTAAATGTCGTGATTTGCCTTAATTTTGACAGTTTGATGAAATGAAAATGAGAATAAGCTACACTTTTTACATTGGAGAAGCTCAAACAATAATGGATGAATAAATGGACAAATATATAACCAATTATTAAGTGTAACACTTTAACATCAAGTGTAACAGAACTGAAGTAAAAGAAATGTGCCAACAAATTTGTATTAGCTGGTTACATGTCTGTAATCAAAATCCACTTTGTCTTATAGTGCCAACGATGTCACTCTTGCTCATTTTTATCTACTCTAGTGAAGCTAACAGCAAATTGACCAATTTTTACAACATATATGACATCTACAGGATACTTAGACTCTCGATTTGGATGAGGAAAAACTCCCACAAAAAACCTTTAAGTGGAAAAAAGAGGAAGAAATCCCAGGAAGAGCAGCAAAGGAAGAATCCCTCTTCTAAGACAGACTGACAGATAACAGATGTCACGTGTAAACTGACTACATTACAAAGCAATAATACCAAGACTTAAATATATCAGTGAAGTTCTCTCAGGCTGCAATTTTTTACTTTTTTGCTCATAAAGCTCTGGTTCCTTCACCCTTCTTTCCTCCAATGCCTTATAGCTAGGGAGAAGTGGGCTAAGTAGCCTGCAGTTGGTCTGTCAGCAGGTACTGAAAGAACACCCTTTCTGCAAAGTAGCATGTCTATCAATCTCACGAGATGGAATTACCCAGAAGAGCCCACTTCATATACTGCATCCAATACTTCATAAAGGACAAAGAAAGGCATATTGTTGGTCAGAAGTTGAACTTTTTTTTTTCATGGATTACACAGAGGGATTCCTCACTGTATCCCTCAGTGCTGACATGTGGGGGAGAGCACACCTTTCTCAGAGTGATTTATGAATGGCTACAGGCCCAGATGTGGATCTGTCGGCGCTGGCAGTCTGAAGGGAGGCAGACGCCTGTGTATCAAAGGGAGGAGCTGAAAGGTGCAGCACCAGGGGAGACTCACAATTTTCACATCAATAGCTCTGTGTGGACGGCACTTTAAAGGCACGTCAAGTCTTAAAACCTGGGCCCGAACTTTCATGTGCGGCAGAATTTATTTGCTTCACTATCTTCATTTTATGTGGCTCAGTTTCTTATTTTGTCTTGCTGAGTGGAGAGGATGGCCTCATTCTCTGCACAAAAGTACTTGGGTTTGCATGTGATGTTGAGAGCTGCGTTTAAAATAATATTAAAAGTTTTGTTTGGTAGTGTGTGGTCTGTATTTTGAGGTGTTTTTTCCTGATGGATTGTTTTGATTTCAGGTGTGGTTCCAAAATCGCAGAGCCAAATGGAGGAAGAGGGAGCGTTTTGGCCAGATGCAACAGGTTCGGACGCACTTCTCTACTGCTTACGAGCTGCCTCTACTGACTCGGCCGGAGAACTATGCACAGGTAACGGAAAAGAAGTGGTAGTCCTCTCACTGAATATTACTACGCACAGGTACTCATGATCTGAGATATCAGACAAATAAATGGGTATGAAGGGTACAAATAATCAAATAATCAGTATGGCACAATAACTGATATTTTGGCCATTTGGGGGCTAGCGGAAACAATTTTGACATGTTGACATATCTCCCTTAAATTAATAATTTGTTATAAACATTTTTCTTATTTACACATCCAGCAGTTAAGGAGCAATGTTACCTTTTCATTCTTGGTGAATCTAAGTCCAATATTTTCTCTATTAGCTCCATTTTTGGTCTCCACCAACACCCAAGGGAAATATTTGGTTCTTTAGCTGTTAAATTCTTCACTCTGTTCACCAGGGAGTCGCTATGTGTCCCGACTGCTTTTTGGTGATGAGCAGGTATAGTTTACAGTGGATTATTAGAGTTGTTTTGCAAAAAAGAGCTGCCTGGTGCAGTTTAAAAAACAATACGAGAACGCTGAGTGTGAACCAAAACAGTAAAGTAGAGAGCTGGACAGCTGAACAATGAGCTAAACTCAGTGTAAAGCTCTGTAAAGCTGAGGGGAGCTGCAGATTCAAGTGGTAATTTTTCTGTAGGTCCATCACTACAACCGACCCATTTATTAACACTGCCACACTGTTTTCACATGGTCATTTGATACAATATTATAAAAATATTAATTATAGCTGCTTTAACTGATAATAATAATCCATGCTCTTCTTCAGATCCAGAACCCTACGTGGATCGGGAGCAGCAGTGGAGCATCGCCAGTGCCGGGTTGTGTTGTGCCTTGCGACCCCGTCCCCTCTTGCATGCCGCCTCACCCTCACGGTCCTGGAGGCGTTACTGACTTCCTGGGCGTGCCCAGTCCAGGCAGCAGCCACATGGGACAGACACATATGGGCAGCCTTTTTGGAGGTCCTGCGATGGGAGGTGGAATCAATGGCTATGATCTCAATGTTGATCCAGACCGCAAGTCCTCCAGCATAGCTGCGCTGCGTATGAAGGCCAAGGAACACAGTGCAGCCATCTCTTGGGCTACATGATGTCCCGGGCCAGTTCCACCCTGCCCCCATATGGCCCTCTTCTCTGGAGCAACCATCAGCGAGCACTGTGAGGGAGGAGGGAGTCTTTCTGAGAGCACTAATGATAACACAGGTCAAATGAACAGGGAGAGACTGTGAAGATAACAGAGGCCATTACAGCGGCCAACGCAACCAAGATAACAACTGTGACTGTGACAATCAGCAGATGCTGAAAGTGAGAGAAATACAGAGGTGTGACTCAGAAGATGTTACTCAGACAATGTGTTCTTTTTTGATTCCTCGATCTCTCAGGTCTCATTGAAAGATGGGGCTTAGTCCCCATTAAACTGGGTATCATCCATGACAGTGTTGGGTTTCAGTAAAATCAGCTCTTCAAGTACTTATACCATTATACAATCTGTGCCAAATCCTGCCATACAATATTTTAATTTACAGAAGTAAGCTTGATTTACTTTATTTACTTCCTTTAGCTTACCATCCATCCTGCCCCAGTCATTTTTGTTCTTTAGACTTGTCTCTCATACTATAAATAAGTTCAAGTACATAACTGATCATTCACTATTTGTATTTTTTTTTTTTTAAATAATAAGGCTACTCGGGGAGAGCAAGCTCAGATGCAGACCAAGTGCTGAGAGTTCCCTCTCTGTCACTTGCCATTAGAAACTGTCCTATAAAGCAAACAATAATTGGTTGTGAGGGAAAATATTTAATTTTGTCCAAGTCTGCGGTGGGTATGTCGCTGCAAAAGGACAGAGGTTGAACGCAACAAGTTAACAAGGTCTAACTGAGTGAGAGCAGGCATGGCTTGTGCCAATTTAGTCTGGGAGGGGCACAGGCATCGGATTGGCAGCAATTTCAAACCAACGTGTCATTTCCTCCCCCAGGGCTGCCTCCACAGGTTCCCCTGCTAGGCTCAGACCTCAGGTTACAGGAAACCCCGTCTCCACTGGCAGAAAAAGGCGCAGCAAGGCACAGCAGCAGCCTTCAACACCAACTAGCCACGTCAGCTTCAATCAGTAAACAAACACGGATAGACACACTTAATTAGCATCAAAGCGAGCTGGCCTGCCCTGCGAACACCAAAAGCATCACAGCGTACATGGTGAGGACAAACTGCACACGCTGTAATAATCAATTCTCCGTTAGTCGTGGGCTCAGCATCGATGATTCTTGGATTTGTCACATGCCAGTGACTGCAGGCCAAATCATTGGCCCCCCCATCATCGAGCATTCGGTAATGTTTATGTAATGTGATGACATTAGAGCTGAACTGCAGGAATGTGGCGAGTATGTCCAGTGATTGCAGGGGTGTCCATGTGTGCTACCCCGCTGGAATAGGCTTGTCACCAGAGCTGCGCTGCAGGCTGATACTAGAGACGGGCTTCATTAGTCCTTTGGCTGATCTCTGTATGACGTCCCGCTGAGCTACATATCCGTTTTCTTTCCCCTGTGAGTATGATGGCAAGAGAGTCCGATTCTGCTCCGTATGGCTGGTTTATCTTTTTTCTTGTAACATATAAGTGCCCATTACAGCCCTCCTACTTGGGAACTAATGACTATTTTCAGTATCGGTTCATTTCCAGTTCAATTTGTCAAAGATTAGTCTCCAAAATGATCACAAAATCATCATCAAAACATCCTAAAGCCAATGGGATGTCTTCAAAAGGTGTTTTTGTTGCCCAATGATTATATTTATAATTTTTATTGTTATGAATATAAGTTGTGAATTAATTTTCTGTCGATCCATTGTTAAAATGCTACTTGAAAGTTCATCTTCTTGAACAATTCCGCTTATAAATAGCAGCACGAATTACAGAGCCTTCCTTTTTTTATTTGAAGGAAAAAAAAGAAATTTTTAAATCCCTAATATCATCCAAATTCCTTCAGTGACATGATAGATTGTTGTTGCCTTGAGATCAAGTCATTTCCTGTCAACAGGGAGTAAATTAGATGACAACAAGATGATGACTTTGACATGAGTATTTAGGCTGTTTTATAGATTCTGGCTAAACTGAGGTTTTATTGGCATCACATAAAAAGATGACACAGTGAAGGAGAAACACTTTGACTTAGTACAGACTGAAAATCTAAAATGTTATTGTCACAATTTCAAGATAAAAACAGGATGCGGTCAAAATGAATTTATGCACGACTACATGTGTGACTGAATGCCTGCTTTGCCGAGTTGACTGTGTGTTTGTCTTCTCGCTGGTCCGCCCTCAGTGCTCCACTCCTCTGCAGCTCCGTCCATGTTGATACTACTGAAATAAAGCAATTGAAATCCATATAATGCCGTATTGTGTGAATGTGAACAATATAAATGTTATTGTTCTATTGCTTGTACATTTGTTTTGCTTATTTGTCTAATGTCTAATAATGGACCTCCAGAGATAAACCAATTAAGTGTTACAGTAATATTGCCAAGTGTATGTAAAATTATGTTTTGTGTTATTCTGAAGAGTTACTCTGGACTTTTGCAGAGGTTGAATTTTCTTATTAATTGTCTTATGGCTTTAAGCAGTTTTTATATATTAATCAAGTATTTCTACTTCAGATTGTGACTTTATATAATGTGCCATTGCAATAACTTATTGCACTTACAGTGTTGGAGAGGTTTTTAATGTTGGACAGTGGTCTCTTTACTAAAGCCAGAGGCTTGTGGTTTTGTGTCCCAGCAGTCCCGTCCATATTCAGTACCATGAACAGCGTCGCTGAGATTAAGGTGCTGTACATTTCTACAGAAGTAACAGAAGGTTCTGTTGAGGATGATTTTGAAGTGATTTTGAAATAAATGAATCTCCAACAGTTGAACGAGTTCAGACAGTTTCTTATTTGCAGGCCCTGAAAACCAACGGTCTCACCTTCTTGCTCTAACTGATCTAAAGTTGCAATAGTTTTGGTTATTATTTGAATTTTATCTCTTCTCACTCGGTTTAAAGTGAGAAAGGCTAGGGTGGAAAAATGTGATGCCACATACAAAAAAGGATTTAGCGACATTTGAATTAAAATCTAAAGACAGTTGTTGGGATGTTTGCTTTTGTTGTCAGACCACTGATCAAACCAAACCCACACAGTCTTGAGAAGCAGACTATTTTATACTCCGTACATAATAAACACTCAGTCGTAGTGACCAATAAATTGATATTCTTATGATTTTTTTTGTGTAATCACTGACCAGTGTAGTGTCACACAACTGCAGGCCTAATTTTCATCTATATAAGGCAACACATTGCATTCTGAGAAGCTGAATACATGGCATGGACGCAGCATTTTTAGAGCACTATACGGAGCATACATTTTACTAAAAACTCAAATAAAATGGTAGGGGGTAAATATGGTGCAGTAAATAGTAAATGGGAAGTATATTCTGACATTTATTAGCATTCTTGCATATAGTTAGACCACAATGTGGCACTTTTACTGTTCGTTTTGTTGTACCAATTTAAAAAAGCAATATATAATGTGTTAATTCGTGAGCTTTAGAGGTGGCGGTAGGTGGATTTTGTTGACTTTGCTCAGAGCCAGTCTACCCGTTTCCTCCCCGTTTCCAGTCTTGCTAAGCCAAGTTAATTAGCCTCTGCTTGAAGCTTCATATTTAACAAACAGATGAGAAGATTGATACCGCTCTTATATCTAACTCTCAACAAGAAAGCAAATAATTTCCCAAAATATCAAACTAGTCCTTTAAGAAATAATAAATAAGGCCGATTCCTCAAATCTGTAACCTCGCTTGCTTTGTTGTCATAATTGTTATGCCGAAGAGAAAACTCTGAAAACCAAAGTTTGAACCACTAACCAACAAAATAAGACATATGACATAAAGAGCTTAATACAATCAACATGTGTGTGTTTAAAGGTGGATGATATGTGATCCCATTCTTTTTCCTCGCATCAGCAGCTTCCAGATGCGATGCTCTGTCCAAGCCATTAGGCCCAAAGTTAAGCTCTAATAGTTTGAATGGGCCTTAAATACGTCCAGGTGGTCTTTGGCTAACAGTGTAACTATGACCTCGGCGAGAGAAAGCTGTCATGCCATACAGTATGCAACATTGTTTCGCACAGATGTTCTTTGTTTTTACAATAGGAGCACAATCATGCAACAAAACAGTCCTCAAAAAACACTTATAATCACTTCAAAACGTCTTTCCTACACAACAAAAACTATGCCTGTAATCAATCCACCCTTTTATTTCAAACTTTGTGCTGAATATCATCCACAGAAGGCATAACCGCTTAGGACAACTCTCACGTAAGACAAAGGGAAAGCATGGCCAGGAAAAAAGTTAACCTGTGCCAATTCATATCTTGCCATTGCTGCGGTCTTTGCCCTACGAAGAATGTTGGAGCTTTCCCATTGCTGCTCACTCCCAGTCCACGGTTGTGCAAGACTTTAAATGGAGCACTCAGATCGCGCAAGAATGGGAAAACTTGAGGGGAGCTTGATGTCACCCGCTGAAGCCTCTTGCTCCAGTCGAGAAATTGGAGATCAATAGGACCGTGATGAAGGTCCTGAGGACGACCTTCTGGCTTGTCAAACAGCCTTTTCCTCCTTTATGTCCTTCATGATGTTTTAATAATGCTGATAACACTGCTCTTACCTTTCAAAGTGCGTGCTTTACATTTTTCTTATTTAAAAAAAACAACAAAAAAAACAAAAATGAGTTAGTCTGTTTCTAAACGCTTGCTAACTTCCCCGGCTGGTCTGTGGCTCTCAAATCCAAACCCATTGGTTCCTACTGAAGACATAACTCTACTATACTTACAATTTTTAAAAAGACTACATAATATGTTAAAACAGCCGGACACTGTAGCTTTTAGTGAATGTTACTTTTAACAGGAGTGAATAGTGTATTTGTGGGGGACTATTTTCAGTGGTGGATCTGGGGATCTGTTGACTATTTATAGCAACAGGACAGTAAATGTGGGATTGACTCAAAGTAAACAACACATCCATGTTCATTGTAATGAACACAGTAGGTCTATGGCAGAGAGGAGAAGCCAAATCAGGCTTTAGCCACAGAAAAAAATAGTCTTCATGGAAGACTTTTCATGGAAAACATAGGATATCACCAGATTTATGCTTTAATAACCAATGATAAATCATAGGTTGTACAGCAGTTGCCAGTCAAGACTCCAGTGAGACCATCTTACTGACACAGGACTGATACAACCAGAGACCTAGACGACAAAATGGGACGCTAGTTTAAGAGACATTAAACCCTGCCGCTACACCCCCTTTCTGTCTAAAATGTGGGTAGATGACATAATAAACACTAGCAGAGAGGAAGAAGAGCAGCCCACTGTGCCCTGAACAGCACTCATTAAACCTAATGGGTCACGCTGCTCCAGCCAGGCTCCACTGACACCCTTAATAGAAGCCTGCATGGTGAAAGGACCATAAAGACTATTAGGACACTTCAAAGTTCACCCCACTACATTAGGGCCCTGCTGATGGCAAAGAGGGGACAGATCAAATTCCTCATCCACTACTTTTTTCAATAGGTTGGCCTGTCAATCAGCCTGCTCCATAAACAAGTGGATGTTTGAGCTGCTCATTAAGGGCCATCGTTAGCAAGGCCAAGGCTGTAAATCAGCGCCTACATCAGCTTTCTGCAAAAAAATAAAATAAAATAAAAATATATATATATTACAGGTCATATTTTAGAGCTGACACTTTGGCTTAAATTGTTAAATGATCCCTTTTGGTTTGAAAATAAAGCTGGTACTTGCACTGTCAGTCAAGTTTATCCCCTCACTTTTGGAGAAATGGAGGAATTCCTATGAACTGTAGAGGACTGGAGCCAAAGGAAAATGACACACAAGCTGCCCAGTAAATAAAAAACTTTCACAAATTTCACACAGGCCATGTTTGCTATAATGACACCAAAGTCTACCTCACTGACATAACTGACATGTTGTCATAAGTCAAAAGAGCCAGCAGAAACGTGATTGATGCCGTCCTAAGGGACATAAAAGGCAGAGCAGTCTCCCGCTGTGGCCATAAGTCAGCACTGCAGGCCCACAGCATGTCTTTGTGGACAGGGGCAGGCAGCTGAAGAGGAAGGAACATAACATACATCACCTTGTCCAGTAAAACGTCTCTCATTGCAAGCCGAGAATGCCAGTAAACAGCTCACATTTGGCTAAACTTTTGACACACGTAACAACAATTCTAAACAGCCTGAATATAACAGTGATCTAAAAGTAGTAACACCTTTTATTTTCTTGCAAAATTTTCCCAATCAAGTAAAGAAGCAAAACAGACAAAACAGCATCAGCAAGAGGCAAGATGGTACCATCTCAGGCTGGGAAATGCATATTTTCAGATCTAATTAAGAATGACAGAAATAAACCAAGCCCAAAATGTGTATTTGAATGTCATCACATCTGTGCATCGGAGTATCTGACAGGTCATTGTTTCTGCAATATGAGGTAAGTGAAGGAGGAGGACTTGGCTCAGAGTGGAGGTTTACTGCGAGAGGAGCATGGATACTTCCCTGAGCTCCTTCTAATGGGCTCTCTGGCTCTGGGCCAGCCGTTCCTATCAACTTGTCTACAACTTAACTCTCTCAACGGAATAAGTTTTTATCTCTTTTGATGCTCATACTGTGGAGCTCATTTGCAGTGTTGTAAATTTGCAAATAATACAGGGCGATCAAAACGTGCAAGTTAGAAACAGTGCGAGCGACTTTTACAGAAGTATGCAGATCAAGCTGTCCTCTCCCGTCTTCACCTAATATTCAGGGGGCTACAAGGACATACTGTACTACTGTACTGTTAGGAAGCTCTGGGCAAGTAAGCACAATAAAATGCACACAAATAAAGTTAAGTTTCATTGGTGGTGAAATGTAACTAAGTATATTTACTCAAATACTGTCTTAAGTATAAATTTGAGGTACCACTGCATTTCAGAAGCAAACACTGCACTTTTAACACTGCATTTGTCTGACGGCGGTGGTTACTGGTTACTTTTCAGATTCATACCTTCCTCTCCAGTGAAAGCCATGCATCTCCAAACATGTTGATTCTGAATGATTTTTTTCTGGCTAACCGAAGGATAGTGTTCTTTTTTCGGCGTTGAGAAAAATTGTCGTACTGCTGAAGCTAAATAAACCATTTAATAACCCTCTTGGATTAGATGGAAAATGCATGGTCAAAAACGTTCTTAAAGAAGAGCAGTGCTACAAACAAACGATGATCTTACAGAATATGATGCCTTTGATTAAACTATGCAACAGTATACTAAAATTAGTGCAACCTGAAACATCTACAGCAGTTAAATGCAACATATTCATTAATGCAGCAGTAATATCAATCCAAAAATGTCATATAGCAAAACACACACGGGGACCATTTTTTGCATACAGGGTACCCTTTACTTTTGATACTTTAAGTAAATTTTGCAGATAATATTTACATATGTTTACTTAAGTGAGGTTTTGAATGTAGGACTTGTAGTGGTATATGTACTGGTATTGCAACTTCTACATAATTAAAGGATCTGAATACTTATTACCATGATTGAGTTTCATATTGGGAAACCTTGGTGTAAAATACAATCAAAAAGTACTGTTACAATTAGAAGACTAGACTCGAAATTCACAGCGAACCCAAAATGAGTCATCAGCGCGAGCATTTTCCCATATCCGAGAAGGTATTCGCTTCTTCTCCATTTTCCCATCAGCTAACAGCGGCCTATGCCCTGCACGTTGCCTGACAGGCATCTCTGTGGTCTGTAACCATGGAGACAACCTCACGATGGCTCATTTCACTGACTCCCACTAGTAAAACTCAATTTTATTAGTGTGTGGAAATGTCTAATGTGGCTTTTTGACATGCTAACCTAAACAGGGGGGGATGGATTTAAAGTGGTCCTGACACATGGGTTAAGGTTTGGCCAGGCTAAAGGAGGTGAATGCTGTGGATCCAACCACCGGGTTAGTATGGAGGTTAGAGGAGCAGCACTGTTAAAGTAACCAGCAAATCTAAACATGCGTTTTTGCAGAAGCATTATGTATATGACTATATTGGTTAAGTTTATGAAAGTAGTTTTCTTTTTGTATTTACAAGACGGTAGAAAATAAATATTACTGGTAAAACATGCCTCAACTGTCAGCTGCAATGCTGTCGCAATGAAGTGACTTATATAACCTGTTTATTCCTCTAGTTGTGTGAAAATTTAAGAGTCAACTCACTGAATCAGCAGCCTGTCCACTTGTTCCCTCCTAACTCTAAGTTTGTTATCAGGCTGCGTTTCTAACCCCCCAAAACCCGTTGGCTCCAGAGCAGCATTTTGTCTCTCCTCTCAGCAATATGCTTTCAATTATACATCTCGTAAATATGGAGGCAGCGAGGCATCCTTTATCGCACGCTCCAGCCAAGTCCAGCCATGTTCGGTGCATTTGCAAAATAAGCCCTCCTGCTGTAGAGCTCAAAGGTCAGACATACACAACAGTTGACCTCTCGCGGACTCATGCGCACAGGGGTCACTCTGGACCTGATTGACGGGCAGAGATGACAGCTCAACAGCTTCGGCCACAGGGTGAGAAAAATCTGGTGTGCAATGGGGAGCTATGCACTGCATTAGCCTCCAGCTTTGAGGAAACGTTATAACACAGACACATGTAGGGGGGAAAGAGAAAGTGGGGGGGCCTCATATAGTCACCATCATTCCTGTGGCTCCTAAACATTACTCTTCTCCCTTGTAACCACAGTGCACTTTGTGATCTTCTCACATGGGATAGCTTGGGCCATCTCCGTATATGTAGTCACCATCTAAATCTATGTCCAGTGGACTGAAAACACATGCTCCACATGTGAGTCACAGAGCACACGAGATCTCTCACGACAGTGGTGATGTTCAGCCTGAGAAACGACCCATCCCTACAGAGTACAGACTAATGTCCCGGCCTTTCCAGCTAACTTCCTGTTTCACGCTGGGTCGTGGGCACCACACTGTGCGTCACAAAGGCAGCCCGGTCGAGTCCAAGGCCACTGGTTCTGTGGGACAATTCAGTCATTTTATGCCACAACGGCAAGGCCGCTGCAGAATTATTTGGTTTACTGCATGTCGTTTGTATCAAACTGTGTCAATTGGGTATATTTAGATTCTCACATTTTCACAACGGGTTTTGCGGTCACATCGCAGCAGATGGAAATTGTCTGCCCCCGGCATGGTTTCCATTTAACGGTCCTCAGGGGCTTCTGCGGGGCCCTCTACTCCCCACCGGACCTAACACCTTTTACACTGGATAAACACAACACAAAAGAGAAACTTAAGTTTTATGTTAGAGGGTGGGTTATTACATGCAGGAAAAAGGACTCCAATTCCGCTGGGAGTCCAACCACTCATAAATCATCAAGCAATGAAAGTTTCCTCTCCAAACAGGGGTTTAAAACAAACTGAACAAGGAGCCCCTCAGCCCCACCTCTCGCCCATCGCTCACTCTCTTCTCCCTTTTCCTGATAGGAATTTTTATGAGGAAATAAGAGATGTAGTGATGCAAGGCTACACTTGAGCAAAGAGGCAAATACTAAAACATCAATCAACTGCAGTGACCCAAACTGCAAAAAAAAAAATAAAAAAAAATATCAAACTTTTTTTTTTTCTTTTTTTTTTTTTTAAAAGGCTTTTACACAAGTTCCTCTATATTGGCAGTAGGAAGAGTACAAATCCCGTAACTG
>JBBPCS010000917.1:13642922-13675456 GCA_037974645.1 Hollardia meadi | reverse complement strand
GGGGGGGGGGGGGGGGGGGGGGGGGGGGGGGGGGGGGGGGGGGGGGTGTCTGAGCCTTATATAGTTCTACCACAATCCCCTTCTTCCTGTCATAGGGAGAGACCTGCGCTCCTGCAAATGAATGCTACTTCATCATAGAGGCTCTGGAATGAGGAGAAGAGGTCGCCATTTTGAAAGCTCATTGGGAAAAACACTGTTGTGTGCAGAGTCAAACAGTAGTTGTTATTGAGTGATGCCAACAACCAAGTTCATTCTTTGCTCTGCTGGTTGCATTATTACCCCAGCCTTGAACAATCACGTGTGAGCGGAGTCTCTAAACGGTTTGGTTGCGCTTAATAAAGCAGGAAAAGAGACAAACCTTCTTACCCTGACCCCTCCTTTTTTTTTTTTTTACAGGCTCACACTAACAGGATTACCCTTGATTGTCTGATCAAGACTGATAAACTCAGGTGCCAGTCACAATGTGCCTCAGATGTGTGTCAGCACACTAAAATCTAATCAAAAGAGAATTTGATAGCATCAAGATTGCCTCCATCTAATGAAATGCAAATGTGGCTCCATTAGTCGGTCGGGCAGGGGGGCAGCCAGAAGCCCATTTTAAATCAATTAGATTGACACTGACTTCAGAGATAGCCAGATAAAGTGTCTTTGAGAAAGAGATGAAAAATACTTACAAAGATGAGGAAATTGAAGACAAACATGAGGTACTTGATGCAGCTGAGACAGTCCCCCTCCATGGTTGTCCCTCGTGCTGAAGCCTCTCCCTGCCCCTGAGACAAAACAAAACACAACGTTTAAACGTGCCACTTAATGAATCCTGCCAATTGCTCACAGTATTCTCCTGCACTTTGGATAAGCATTCAGATGAAACTGCCAAGAAAATAATACTGTGTAGAAACCGGCTCACATTTTAATGAGTTCTGCCACTCAAACATACAATACACACACACACACACACACACACACACGAACATGAACACACATGCCTGTCAGTTCATTTGGTACGATTTCAGCTTGGGCGCACTGTGGAAGCCACAGTTTCATAGCAATCCCTAAGTAACTACAAGTCTGGGCTACATAATGTCAATCCAACATGACACAACTCATCTCACTACACTCTGACAACTTCTGTCATTTTAAAATGCAGTTTTCCCAGTCAGATGGCCTGATTCCTTATCGGCACTGCCTATCGCGAGAGACAGATAGATTGGTTCCCTGGGTTTATTGTGACTCGAAGTGCTCTCTATCTCAGAGCATTTTAAGAATATCAGTCCTGACTGGGGCTCCATCCGCATTAACCAATAACTCCTGGCCTTTACTACGGAGCTTCTCCGTCTTCTTAATGTAATGAAAGGCAGGAGCCCTGTGTCCCATCAGCCAACCCTCTATCTGACATGAATACACTTTCCCTGATGAGGGCCCGTCCTGGAAGCACTCCTGGTTAATGAAGAATGTCTCCTCTGCATTAGGAGACAACATGGGTGTCTCAGTGTCCATGACCCTGTATACCTACTGTATATAAATATATATATATATATATATCTGATGCCCCAAAACCTTCATTGAAGCTTTTCTTTAACCTACCAAGTTGCAAATTAACAAGACTTTTCTCCTCAGGGAGGATAGGAATTGTCTAAGGACTCATCTCTACATATTCTGCAAAAACTGAAATGGAAAGAATCCGTGGGGCAGCTATAATTGCAAACTCAGTCAAAGAAGAAAATTAATTATTTGGCAGAAACAAACCAGCACTCTTTGCTTTGTAGCTGTGATTATTAATTTGCTCTCCCATGGTGATGGCCAGGATCGAGCCTGGGTAACAAGCGGATTAAAAGGCGATTTCTCTGAGGAACTGTAAATAGATTTACACAAATAGGCAGCGACACACTGTTACCTCTAATTGAAAACAAAAAAAGTTAAAATGCCTTCTTTTCATTTCTTTTCTCTGCACTGTGCAGCCCATCCGTCAGATGTAACCTCGTAATCTTCACGCAGCCTTTCCAATGCCTGACGTACTGTCAGATGACTCCTCTGGGTGATCTCTCTGCTTCTCTGAGGCAGTGATGAAGCTCGGGTCAGGATCGACACCAGCTTTGATTCCCGTCAGTCACTGACGGGGCTCTGCTGTCACCCATATGCGATTCAATCCCTGAACCTTTCATCCCTTCGAATACGAAATTCACATTTTCTGGTGAAATAAACCACAATGTCCACAAACTACTACTGCTCAACTGGTTGCTGCAATTATTTTACACAAAGGTGTGGCAATTGTGGGAAAAAGAAAGTCACAGCCCATATCTTTTTCTCTGTTTTTCATTTATTGTTCTGTGCATGCACTGGTTTCCCTTTCCCCCCTGCTTCTACTTTCAATGCGCTGTGTGCTTTTGGTCTCACTGTAGGATCGTGACAATAAAATTGAACAACACTGTCGATGTGAAGGCAGTCTTTGTCTGCTGTGAGAGCGAGTTAACACAGAATGAGAAACGTTTCCTCCCCTCACCAGCCTGAGGGCTTATTATTTTTCCTCTGCTTTCCTCTCCAGATGGAGGGAAATTGATTTAGAGCTATGGTTAAACAGCTCCTCTAAATCATAATGATATGCTTGGGTATTGATCACCATCCTAGTGGTGCTCTGAGAGCAACCAACAGCCTCATTGCCTGAGATGGGTTTTAATTAACCCCTCTCTTTCCTAAGCTCAAATCCTAATGAGGGCACAGGAGGTGTTGAGATTTGCATATATTACACCCTTTTCACCCCTCCTGCTCTCCAATGTTCGACAAAGATAGCAAACTGTATTTATTGGAGCAGATGATGAAGAGGCGGAACGAGGAGGGGGAGGAAGGGGTCGGCTGGAAAAACTCTCAGGACTCAGCTCACATCTCATTCTCCAAACAAAATGTCTGATTTCTCTTCCAGCTTCACCCTTTTGCTCTTCGCTCCCATCTCTGGGTCAAACCAACTGTCAGACCTGGAGCCAATTTTCTTTTCTGCATTAAAATGCATTGGATGCTTAACAATGAAGTGGACTATACGGGCCGAGCCAGGCTCCAAATAAGAAGCCTACGGTGCAAACCAGCATGGTATAAATCAAGCTGCCAAAGAGACCCTGGAGAAAGTGCAGAGTAAACAAACTGATCTTTCCCATGACTCCCGAGGGATCGCAGGTCCTCATCGATCACAGCCTAGCTGTAGAGATCAGACCACTGAGTCTCTCTGAATATTCTGCAGAGTACATTATGTAGACGAGGCAAACCTGGTTCACACCCCAGGGGCTGCAGCCTTACAACAACACCAGAATTACTGCCAGATTAAAGGCAGATCTTTCTCAGGTGTGAGGCTTTGCTTAGCCCGCCATGTGTCAAGATAAAGAGTTGTGTGGGATTGTGTTTGTACACACTGGCAAAAAATAAAAACACCCATTATAAACAGACATGACACCCACAGCACTAACGAAGACCGCACTGTTATAGTTGCAGACAATGTGTTTGTTTGTTTGGCTGGAAATACTGTATGTTTGTCCTCAATCTGCCAATCTGAGTGGCAGTCTTTGCCCCGGGGTATCCAGTAAATACCAACTGTACGTCTGCAGCGTCTCCCATCACTGACATCATGAAATGCCGCATGGCACTAAGATCCCATTGTTTACTCTTGGCGAAGACTGATTTGGGCTGTGGAGCCCGGCATGGTTGAGTTTGATAGTGGATTAATGAGAACTGATCCTAAATCAACTTCACTGCACCAACAGAAGCCAGAGCTCTGTAATGAGGGCAAACCATCTGACCTAAATTCTTCTCCATATGAGGATGAGGAATTTCTAAAACATTGCTACAGGCCTTTTTTTTTTTATGGTTAACTCAGAAAACCAGAACTTTCTTTGGCTGGCATCTACACCATCAACCTTGAAGGTCAGGTCAACTCATTGTAAATAAAAGACAAGAGAGAAATCGTCCCACATTAGGAGCGATGGAGTGCTCCATGTATAAATAGTACACCCTCGCGTGGTTCTCCTTGAAGTTGACACTTTCCACACGATTAATGAAGTGAGTCCTTATTCCCCTGCTTCACTGGCCACCGCCCCGGACATGAAAAGGACACTGTGTCTGTTCCTCGCCAAACTGTCGCGACCCCCCTCCTCCCACCCTGGATAACCAGCCAGTTCGCTTTATCTTGAGCATGAGCCTGCATAGCAATCATTAATACAGAAACCCTGTTGAGATTATAAGGGTTGGAGCTTGACCCCTTTAAATGTCATTGACCCTCTAAATGATCACCTGTAGTTGAACCCTTGGGATGGCACATTTTGTCCTCTGGCTCCCTGAAGCAGCTGGAGTAGGTGCGTTTTCCCCATCTATTGTATGCCACTCTAAAGCGCTCTCTGGGGTGCGCCAATACCCTCTCATAATGACACTAGGGGCAACACACATGACACATCAACCTTTTTCTCAATTAAAAACCCATTTTCATATTCCGTCACGACTTCCTAAATCAGCCAGAGCAAGTGAACACCCCAAAATCCGAATAAAGACAGGCTCCTCTGGCAATGAGCAGGCCTCCCCTGAGGCGCACCATGTCCCTTAATGAAGCCCCAATTAGGAGAGAATGAGCCCTTGGCTGCGCTGTCACGCTGAGGAGCTTTGAAGTGTACTGAATGCTAAGCAGCAATAGCAAACTGTATGCTGCTTTAGAGGGCATAAAGCCTACAGACAACAGGGAACAACCACAGAAACAAAATGTATGAAAGTAGCTCAAAGGCAACCAAGCACACAGTGTGCGTGGGTGTAGCTCACACAGAGAGCGGAGCGCAGAAAGTCAGCTGGGTTAGGAAGTTCAAGAAACTGCGAGGCTTGCAGCAAAGTCCTAATGTTGGTTAGATATTCAGGTGGAAACACACACACACACATATTCTACCCTCAGGCAAGCGCAGCTTAATGAGCATTCACAGTGTATATGCACACATACTACTATACTATACTGTGGTGTATATACAGTATATGTGTGTATGGTGAACATTATCAGCATCTGCACCTTATGGTCATTGCTAGTTCACCACAAAAAGGTGGCCAGTTTCTGATTCTGCCTTGCGGAGCTATTTATCATTTCAGTCCATTGTTCTTCTACATGCTGTGAATCTAAAGCAGTTCTTATCCGAGCCTGCGAGCGGCGCTCTTCTGACCCATTCAGTTCGGAAACGAGATTGTGTGAATCCCCGAAGTCCTCCGACCAGGCAGCTGACACACTCCTGAACAACAGGCTGATTAACTAGAGAAGACTCCTGGAATGAACACATGCGCAGTCAGAAAGAGACCGGCCATGTGTTGTCAACAGCACTGCAGGCTACATTCTTGACATCCCAACTGGGCACACATCCAGCTGTACTAACAGTTGCTCATACTCCTACAGTGGCATCGATTCTCCGGCTCCTTAGATAAGAAAGATTGGAAGGCGGAAAGGCAGCGATAGCTTCTTGGTCAACTCGAGCAGAGGACATGTGATTGAGATTTTGGCTTCTGTTGAACACTAGTGTGTGTGTGCGCGCGCGTGTGTGTGTGTGTGATCCTCGCTAGAAGAGATTCTCACTTAATTGTGTCAGCACCTCTAGCTGGCTGAGTGAAGATACAAACTGGCTGTGCAGGGATGGATCAATACCAGGCCCAGGCACGTGGTCAATGATGCATTGATCCCCTGGAGTTCTAGCTTTTAGTGCACTGGTTGTCTGGCAGTGAAGGCATGTGGTAGCAAGAACACAATGAACACATAAACACTTCTGCACCGCCCGCAAGGACTCGGCTCGGGCTTTTCCCACGGGGCGCTGTGGAGGATGACACACTGCCATTGGGGCTTTCCACAAAAATTAGTTGTAACTCTATTCAAAACTAAATGCTCAATAATTGCTGTGACGACAACAGTTGGACACGCCATGTTCTTTTTTTAGCGGGTTTTTCTGCAAGTTCCCACACTCTCAGTCCAATCAATAATCTCACCAACTCTACTCTGACCAGTGTTTGACCCTCGGGCAAGAGACAATTAAAATGTTGGGGATTTCTCTCCGGGCCTCGTTTTATATTCTGTTCACGTCGTGGATGTCGTCTTCGCCCTTTCATGTAAAGAGAGTTTACATCACAGATGGCCTCGGCAGAAGTAGACAATGGGAGATTTAAGGGAAAGACACCGCTTTCAGCCTCAAGGGACTAAACACAAAAGGACACTTAGGAGTGTAAACACAGGGAGCACAAAATACACAGAAACTCACACACAACGATGCTCATACTTCACCAAATCCTGACAAAGAAAAGACAAACGTGCATTAGGAAGAAACAAGTAATCAGAGTCAGTTTCTTATGGCTCAAATACAGCTTTGTGGAAATTCATTGGGATTGCTTTTAGCACACGTTGGAATCTTTCCAGCCCTACACTAAAGACGCTGGTCTCCACAGCAACCCGGATACGGGGTGAGAGTGGCCTTTGTCTGCAGAGCTGTGTTTGGCATCTCCACTTAGCACTAGTTCCTGTTAGAAAACAAAGGGGAGCAGAGCTGAGCACTTTATGACAGGGGGACAGCTTGGCCAGCCATTTGTCTACTGAGCGAGCACTCACACCCTGTTGCAAGGCCATATGTTTGTTTGAATACAGCTAGTTCCCCCGACAGAGAGGGCCTAGAAGCTGTACCCCTAATGACTCTATGTAGCATACACACATGTTTGAACATTCAGACACCGAGATAAACTTTAATGAAAGAAAAACAGCAAAAGGAACAGTGTAACCTACTTTGTGGTACAGGCGCAGTGCAAAGATGAAAACAAAGCCTTGAGGACAAAATGTGAATGTTTGTGTTTTTGAGGGAGCCTCAGATGAAAGAGATACCCAGATATATTGGATGTCCCTTTGCAAATAACAACTTCATGAAAATAATTTAAAAGAAGAAGAAAAAAAACATCATTTCATTTCATTGCATTTGCTGCAACAGAAGAACTTGTGCAGCATGTGTTTAGAAGTTTAACTGAGAGTCGATGGGTGATTTTGGGGCCATCGGTTGAGCTCATGATTGTTTGAAGGATTCATCACAGAATTTAAAGGATCATTTTGCTTTGGTACACCTTGTTTTCATTTAAATTTGACAAGGCAATCTCCAAGCAAGGTCCATTTAATAGTTGCTCTGGAGTGAGCTTTTAATCATTACACACGATCTTACTCAGCAGATGGAGTTTGCCCAGTTTTAAGTGTGGATGTTAAAATTTCAGTTTCTCTCTGAGGAGACTGTTTGGTCAACTACTGTTTCTAAGGTAGAGACTGAACTATCAGTCTTCATTTTGGTGACATTGCTACAACTTAGTACGACGGGCAACAAACAAAAAGTGTCAGTGTCCTTAACAGTTGAGCTAAACCACTTTATTTGGAGGTGAAATTGAAAGTGAGCACCAAAAATGTTGGTAAAATACCACAATGCCTAGGAAAACTGTATTATAGTGTATATTGTACCAGAAAGTCCGTCTGTAAACTGTATATAAATAATGGGTAATAATTTAGAAATGTTGCCTCTCTTTTATTCTCCAAATGAGTTTGTCAACCATCGTCTCAAATGCGAATGGTCATCATACTGCTCATGTTTATTACCCTGTCTGACCTCCTTTTTGTTTTCTTCTTTTTTTTTTTTTTAACAATGCTGCACTATTCCCAACTCTCAGCAACTCATTAGGTGAGTACAATCTTATTATTGTAAACCAATAACAATTATGTCTGGAATTTTCTTTTATAGAAATAAGGCTTGTATTTCTCTAAACTGCAGAAAGCTCGAGAACACAATGTTGTTTACTACTATGAGAAAGTTGGGTGGTCGTCACAGTGAGAAGAGGACAGCATTGTATTTTATATACTTACAAAGCACTCCTTGGCCAACTATCTGGTATATTACATGTCTTTTAAAATATAGATCAAGTACAAGCTACACTAGATCCCTAGATCCCCCTCATGCGAATACAGAGATTGAGAAACAAGCTTTTAAATAGGGTACTCAAATTGGTCAGTGGTCTCTATAAAGGTGAGAGCCAATCAGACAAACAGACGAGACAGGGCTTGAACCGCATCCTGACAGAACATGTGTGAACAGCAGAGTCCTGCCGTGTGTTTGGCCAAGGGAGCTAACAGCTAACGGAGCTAGTACATGGCTAACAACAAAGCTTAGCACAAGTGTTAAACGGTCAACTGCAGTTTAATGTGAGAACACAGCAAGTTTACAGTAAATAAATGTACTGATGTTCTTCAGGTGAGTACAGTTAGATATGAGTTCTTTGAGTTTGGAGTTACAGACACTTTACATCAGTGTACACTTCACCAAACTGTTTGCAAATTGTTTGTTACTAATTTATCCTATTTCTTTCTTAATTCTGTTTTTACAATTTACAGATTACTTTTAATTTAGTTTTAACCCTATTTCCTAGAGTCAAGCAAAATCATTCTAATTATTCATTTCCTCAACATTTTAATGGTGTTTTTATTAATACCTAAAAACTATAGATGACAGTAAAGTAAGTTTAAGGCCCTCTCAGCCAGCTTGGAGGAGTGCGAGTGTATATATTTTCATTGACTGTTTGTGGTGTGCTTTGTATATATTATTGTGTATGTATTTTATATGTGTTATATGTAATAAATATATGTTTTGCTAATGTATGCATTTTTCAATCTATGTATATGTTTTTATTCTTTATTGTCTTATGCACAGACAGTAACCACTCTCATTGGGCCACGCTGTATGAATAATGGTTAAACAAGTAAAATAAAAATGTCCAAAACTCTTCTAAGTCACTTTCTTATTAAACTAAAAATAGCTCAAGAATGTGGTTATAATCTTACATGTCACTTGCAAATGTAACACACACATGTATTTGTCTCGTTGGCTGTTTTTATGGTTATGTGCTGTGACTGATCATAGCTGATGTGTCTGGGTCTAAACTCCCCTTTAACCTTTCAATCTATACATGTCTGCGACTCAGCCGTGCCTGGAATACTAATGTTACAAATGCCAATGCAAATTAGAAGCTAACAAAGAGCGGTGCTGGCCTGCTGTGATGGTAAAGGGACAAAAGCACTTGTCTGCCTGTTTGCAGGACCAGCTTCATGCACCGGCGTTCGCCAGCACCGTGCCTCCTGTTGACGGAAACAATGGCTTTTTGCGCCTGTGCTGTCAGCATCTTACTGAAAAGAGTCTGTCAGCAAGCTCTTTCTGCTGTTTCTCTCGCCGATTTAACGTGTCTGCTGGAGTGGGATCACAACTGGATTTAGTGCAAATCATTCTTGGCATGGTTTCACACAGGAATATTAAGTAAAGATAACAGTTGTAGGTTTTTGTCAAGACTACGTGCACTTCATTTGTAGATAAAATACCATCATACCATGTGTATTTGTTCGTGCCTCTTCTTTGTTCAGGTGAAGCTGATGACTTCTCTCTGTTTTCTCTCCTCTCCTGTTTTCATGGGCTGTTGGACAGAAGCACATGGGAAGACGCAAAGGTCAGGACTGAGCTAATAAGATGGATAAAGAGTGAGGCGCCGGCACAGAGAAAGAAAAGTGCCACATTTGTCTTGGTATGTGTAATTCATTTAAGCGGAATAAGACCGTGAGCTTGAAAATAAGAAAATAAAATTCTAGGACACTTAAAATGACAGCGTTTGCATTTATTATGTATGAAGCACTCGCTCCCAGCAGTGAGCTAATTTAAGACTGCAAGAGTGTTTTATCTGTGTGAATATTTCACTTCTCAGCTCAAAGGCATTAACAAGGAAAGAATAAAATAAAAAAAAGTATAGTCTTTACTCGTGGCAGTCCAGGCCTGTGTTCTGGGCAGGTAAAATTTTAATATTAGCTTTGAGAATCTCTACCTTCTCACTTGGTTAATTATGCTTTATTAGAGGACCCAACACACCACAATCTCCTCATACAGCTTCTGACATAACCTTGATGAGCATCTGAACTCATGCATTATTCAAAGAAAGAATACCTTGCTTTCTCACCAGACGTTGCTGGCTTTAACTATTAGCATACGACACGTCTCCAACCAAGTGTGTCCAATGACAATAAATGCTTTTAAACTTCTTTTTTTGTTCTTCTGTTTTCAAACTGCTTTGCAACAAGTGTCTCCAAGCTGAAAATAACGATAAAGCAATGAGAGCCAATTAAACTGCTGGTATTCCAGCCTCGATGTGCAAAAATAGTCAGCAGCACGGTTTTGAATGACAATACTTTGGAGCTGGTTTCAAAGCACCGGCACTGACAACTACAGCATCAAATATGACGCGAGCTGCCTACGGAGGCATGAACAGCATGCAACTCTTGCCACATTAGATAGTGAAATATAGACAGGGTATTCTCATTCTGACAGGGGCTGGGGAAGGAGAATATCCCAAGAGTATTCTGGCTGATAGAGCCAGCCACATCATCCCACTGACACACCATATTGCCAGCAGACATCAGATTCACCAGGACGCAAAGCCCAACTGACAGGGGCAGCAACACACCTCCCCCATACACAGTACGGGTTCTGATTACATCTCGAAAAAGGCAATCAAAGCCTGAGTGAGGAGACGGACAAATCTGAGAAGTGGCGAGATGCACTGGAATGATACACTCCCTCATCGAAGAGCCTTGAATTCAGGCAGTACAAAGCACATGCTCAGGGAATCAATAACATCTCCACAGTGGCTACACAATCATGGGGAGCCAAAGGATGGAGCTCGTTTGAGGGAGTGAATAAAATATTCACCATATGGTTTAGCAAATAAACCCCCAAGCAATGCAACACTGTAATCCCCTTTTTTCCCTTTTGTTTCAGTCTATGATTAGGTACATAATCGCTATCCCTGTGTAATCTGGTACTGAGCAGCAGAGTGGTCAAAATTGGTCCTGAGGCCTGTTGCAGAAGTAGTTTCTTCCGAACCCCCTGTTTAGAGAGCTATTAGCTGGTGGAGAGCAACAGTGGAGAGGGTCTGCATTATTTTTGGTTTCCATGGTAACCTTTTTACGGGAAAGTGGAGCACCAATGGGATCGCAGAGACTCATTGAATCAGTTATGGGGGTGAGAATAGAGATCAGCGTAGACAGCTGAGAAAGCACAACAATAGGACGAACCCTCGAGGGAGACTATAAAGGCCAGGCCACTGAGGGTCCAACAAAGCGGGGGAACGACTCAACACTAGAAAAAAGGTTTCATCTATATCCGCTCAATGGTTTTCCTTTTAAATAAATCTCTCTCGCCAACTAGTCATTGACATTTAAGTTCATGGGCACTGTGGGCAATTTAAACATCAAGGCAGCCAGTAATTGATTAGTGTCTGCTGATATTTCAGGCTCTGACAATGTTATTGCATCACCGACATCTATGCCGTGTGTAAGACAGTAGCACATTATGAAACAAGCGCTTCTACATACACGATGTACTGTTTTTATCCCCCACAGTCCAATTCACTATAGAGATAGCAGAGGAAACGGCAGTAGCAATAAAAGAATAAGAGGAATGAAGGGGTCCTCAGATCATCAAACAGTGTCCGACCATGGTATTAGGGGGCTTTTTACCACAGTTCAGAAACTTACAATCTGAAAAGTATATCCACTTCACACAGCAATTGTTGCGCAGAGTAGTGGTCTTTAAAGGGCTACTCAGTTCTTAAAATCAGAGACCCAACCCAGGGGACCCAAGTCAGACCGGGTCCAAATTATATTATACTATTATTGTCTAATTAGAGCTGGCTCTCCAGTCTACACGTAGAACTGTAAAGGACTTCATGCTGCTGCTGTGTTGGTGTTCTCTCTAAATTGAGCTCTGTTCAAGTTGGCTTCCTTTTGAAATTTTTGGTCCAATTATCCTGTTCTCGGAGGTTTTCTGAGGTCGGGTCTGACTGCTTGCGTCCCCCTTTGGATCAGGTCTTTCTTTATTAAAAATTGAGTTTAGGGAGGTTTTCCACTGGTCCATTTTGGATTGGGTGCAATATTTGGAACCCCTGAAGACCTCTCATGAAATGCTGAGAAAGTAGGAAGGATTTAAAATTCTCTACCAACTTGGGAGAGAATTTTAAATCTTGGGAGTCCCAAGCTCTCCTTTTCTCTTCACACAACTACTTTCTGTTCCAATATTTGTGTGTACATCCAAGTGCAACACTATGAGAACAAACTGTTTAAAAGTGGGCACTGTGGTCTCCATTTGTGCATTTCTTTCACCGTGTCTTTGAGTGTGGCTGTACACCACAGCCATAAACACTAACCCAGTCTTTCCTATATATGCGCTATTGGCTAGGAACTCATCATACTGTATATGTTTTCTGTTTGCCTCTATAAGTCACCTCATCCTGCCAGTCGGGTGGACATCCTTGACTTGGATGTCAAAGGCCGGCGAACAGCAGGTAGTTTGATCAGCAACACTTCCTCTGGGGACAGGAAGTGGACAGGAAAACGAGGGAGGAAGTGACAATTCTTCCATCTTCAACTCGCAGCTGGGTTTGACCAGAGACAGTTCAGGAACTGAGTCAGTTCACGGACTATTTATTTCCTGTATCTGTGTCTTGTGGGTTTTGTCACTGCCCTGCAAGTTTAAGAGACTAGTGGCAGTTCTGAGTCTATTCATTCTTATGGGAGAACTGAATGTGAGCAAAGATTACGACTGACCCAAACAAACAAATCATGAGAAAATTAACTTCGTTTGAGACCCGTCTCTGCCTCAGCAACGCACTCGCACGAGATCTGTAGCAAGCATAAGCTAGCAGATAAAAACAAGTGGCAAAATAAAGTGCAAACATTAAAATTATGTCTGTATCTAGTGTTGTATTGTTTCGACGTGGACAAACAATAGCCGTCAGTAATGTTACTGTTAAAAACGCCCTGTGGGGATGGGCGGGATAGGCAACCACACCCACTTAGGAGACCCGAAGTGTGTGACCATTTCATACCATCAGTGTAGCTTATAATTCAGTATCTCTGTCCTATCTACCATCTTTGGTTTGACCTCAATTTCTCACCAGTGTTGACAAAAGCAAAACTCTGAGCAGCAACCCCAAAAAGAAAAATGACCTATGGGGCCTTTTATGGCCTGAATCAAACCTTTATAAACACACAAATGTCTACAGCTCTGGATGTCATCTCTCCCTGGTGATCTCCAATCGAATTCTGAGACCACATACATCATGTGATCATATACCAATGAGTAAGAGGGCAACTGCCAACAGCCATATATCTCCTGAACGGCTGCTTTAATGGGGGTAATACTGAGGCAGAATTATTGCCTTACCCCATCTGGATTTATTGATCTAACAGTGTGTGAGTCAACCACCAAAGATAAAGATAAACCACCAAGATGGAGAAACAATCTCAACACTGATCAGAGGGCATCGCTCCATTAATCACTCCCTCTCTCCTCTCTGGCCACAGCTAACCCAATGTTCTTTTTGTTATCCTCACCACAGTGGGTGCCGTTGTATTTTACACACGGGGCAACTAAGGATGCAGAATGAACTCATTACGCAGTCTTCTATTCATTTGGGCTAAATGGAAACCTGATAAGAATGCAGCCCCTGGAAATGTGTTTGGATGGTGCTATTTTGACGCTGATGAAAGCTGACACTGTGTCCACCTCTTCGACGAGTCAACGGTAAACATTAGCCAGGCCTCTTCTCTTTGTAGCAGGTTGCACAGCCCGTATCTTTCACCCTCTACAAAGACGCCATCATCAAAAGAACAGTGAGAAGTGTCTTACACAGAACCTTTCAAAGATCTGCAACCCGCTTCTATAATTACACATCACCGACTTCTCTCTAGTGACACCATGATAAAGAACACTGAACCACTTGTTGTTATTTTCTTTAACTCATGCCTGTCTAACTTAACTAGCCGTCTCGTACACCACCACGTTTTCACCCAACTTCCCAGGGCCACAAGGCTAACCCCCCTGTCTCGGGGGAACCAGGGGCCTTGGGGGGCATCACAACACCGCTTTGAAGTCGAGCGATTAAAGAGGAAAGACCTGTCGAATTGGGATGATGAGGCTAAGGTTGGAAGAGGGGGAGGATCAGTACGAGGGACAGGAAAGGCTGTGAATACTGAGCGCTTGGGAACCCATGGGATACAATTAAGAGCAAGGCTTTTTTAGTGAGGGTTACAAAAACACAGCAAGGATACCAGCAGCGCAGCCTTCCAAGCCAAGGTAAGAGTTCATTACTACATGCGCAGAAGGGGCTGGGGCTGAGGCTGTTCAAATCTTGCCAATTTGTTCACCGACTCCCGCACCCACAGGCCCTGCGAGCGGACGAACGGCCACATGATAACCATTTCCATCCCAGTTAGGTCCTCAAGCCCAGTAAAGCTTGAGAATCACGCAGTTTACAGCTCACAGAGCCTCTAACTTAGAGAGTAATTGGGATGAAGATCCAGAATGCATAGAGGAAGTTTGCACTGAGACCTCCCTCGGGATGTTTTCCTCAGCTAAAACATTACAAGTGACAAAAGACAACACACCACATCAAATTAGACTGACAGAACAATTGAATGTTTTGATTAAAGAAGTTATGACTAGGCTAGAGCTGCAACAAATGATTGTTTTTGCTACCGATTAATGTCCGTCCATCAATTTTCAACTGCTTATCCGGGGTCGGGTCGCAGTGGCACAGACTAAGCAGGGTGACGTCCCTCTCCCAGGCAATGCTTTAATACTATATTGATTAATGTGTTGATCATTTTAATCATGAAATGTCTAAAGATTGTAAAAAAACAAACAAAAACAAATTGTGGTCACAAAGCCAAAGGCGATGCCTTCAAATTGCTTGTTTTATTTTTTGTTTTTTGTTTTTTTTTACAGTTCCAAGTTTAGTTTCACATTAATTAAAATAAAAGCAGCTAATCCAGATGAGGTAGAAGATGTAACTACAGAACTTTTTTTTTGGCTTTCAGGAATAAAGAATGAGCTGACAATAAATTTTCTGTCGGTCTATTGTTTGACTACTCGTTTCAGATAAAATGTCAATCAACCTGCACATATAACACTGGACACAGACTGGCTCACTATAAACAAAATAAAGTAATTTTACCCAAGTAAGGCAAGTATTACACTCTTACCACAATAACTGATGAGTATTTTAAGTGTATTTATATTGCTACACCTGAAAGACTTCCAGTAGGAATGTATGGTATTTTGTACTAAAACACGTGGTGATATAAAGTATTTTCAACAAGATATTGAAAGTAGAAATATGTGGCCACTGTTGTCGTATAAGCAAAACCAGCCACTTAAACATGTGTAACGAACACACATCTGGTAACCATTTCTATGTCTCATTTACATTTTGCTAAAATACCATAGAGCAGTAGGTTCTGTATATTTGCTGAAATCAGATTTTGAGACCACATTAGCAATGGTCCTACGCAGAAGGAACAGCACTATATCTACCTGTAATTGTGAATATCTGTCCATAACATGCCCTCACCTCGATCCTGCTGCCTGCCTAAGACTCATAAAGCTATTTTATTTAGTGTGCCGACAAAGAATGCATGACCAAAAACATTGACACAACTAGGATTAGTATAAAATATAAATCCCAATAAACACGATATGATCAAAGAAATAGGCAGAGGGACACTTGGATTGCTGCCTGGTAGTCACAACATCAGTGTGTCTGTTTCCCATTGCTGATGGTTTTCACTGCATACCTCTCCGAGTGCACCTAGCAAAGCTAAAAACTTTATTCAAACACAATTCTGAAATTCAAATAATACTGGCGAATATCTGTAATTGACTGACTGGTTCCAGAACAAATATTTCCATTTGGCATATTTGAGGCATAGAATTGTTGTTGTCAACCATCTGCAACACAACATAAAGCTGGACTGAAACACTGCGCTGACTTCCTCTGTTTATGAGCACAAACAAATGGGTCACATTACGAAGATTAAAGTATAAACAAACATGGAGGAAATTGGAAGGATTGCTGCCCAGTTTATATCCAAGGCCTGCTGGTATTTTAGATTTCACAACTCATGGCGATGTTAATTGTTGCAGTAATATGGCCAAACGGTCTCTCAGAAACCATGTCGAAGGAAAAGATGGGAAGCAACCTGTTGCTTAATCTGGACAAAAGACTCCATTAACACGTAGAACTGTGAAAACACACTACCTTTAAGTTTCCTGCAGTGTTTTATAGCAGAAGAGGGCCATCAAGACAACAATACAGACTTAAGAAAACATTCATCTTCAGGGAGACGTTTTAGACAACAAATGATATGTTAAGTGACTGTGGCTATCGTTAAGTCCATTAAAGGTTAACTACAATGATTACAAGATGAAATGCTTTTAAATCGATCAGTCTTCCCACCTCTGCTACACCATTTTGTAGAGGTTTGGGGCCTCTCTAATCTATCCTCTTCTGGCTGTAAGAATAATTACACAAACCCTGTTATGGAGCCATAGGCAAATACTGAAAGGAAATATTACAAAACTGTAAAGCACCACCAAAAATCAATTATCATATCAGGATGTCAGTCTCGCATCTTGCCAGTTGAGTATAGAAACCTTAAAAAAATCTATTTCATGGGCCCCAAAATATTGAAAAATAAAGACGGTAAGGCTAAATCATTATTCCCAAAACTTGTAGTTTGTTTTCTGCACAACCTACAAACACGTGACTCATAAATTGTTTAATGTTGAATCGTCAAAACGACCTGGTTCCTCTTCAGTTTAGCGACATTGTGTGGCTGGCATATGAATTTTCACATATTTTCCGATCTATTAAATCCCTTATGTCAATTTCTATTCAGGTGTATTTAGGAGTAACTGAGGCAACAGAGTGCAAACATTGTTTGACATGAGCAGTAGAAGTGCTTCATTGAAACACACAAAGCAGAGCTCTGTTATAAGACTGAAAGACTGAAACAAGCATCAAACAAGCTGCAAAGAAAATTAGTATGCAACAGCACTTAATATAACAAGCACATAACAAAGTAGCTGCAAACAGAGATGGTAGTCTATGTTTCTGTGGATTTTAATAGGGGGAGCAGGGCAGGTGTCCCACTGGGTTACGAGAGCCAGAAGCTTTGCATCTGGATCATTTCCTCAGCCCAGAGGGCTCCACACTGCAACCTCCTCATAAAGCTGCACAATGTGCCAAAGAACCCCAAATCCCTCCACATCCTTCATCTATGTTAGCCTGTACGTGGTGGCTGTGGTGATGGCAGGTGACAAGCTGTGACAAACTCACAACATCACAGAGAGAGGGAGCAGTGAAAATGACTCATGCGTTTTGTCTCTCACACTGTCAAATATGCTCACACTAATGGCCAAATAGCCTGAAAATGTGTTCCTGCAGGAGGGGGTGGTGGTGTTATCACTTGTATTCTTCAGCAGAGCAGGGAGAGACTGATGGCAGGAGGATTACTGGAGCAGCGAAAGATGAAATCAGGATGTAGAAGAACTCTGAACCGTATAAGACTTCTGCACACTCCAGAAAACCTTAAGATACAATCCTTTCCACACAGGCTCACTCTGAGCGTGATACTTTCAGGACAAGCAGTTCAAAGATATCCTTTGAGGAGTGAGTGAGCCCCAAGAGAAATCCGGGAGGACTGAAATGTGGAAAAAGACGGTTGGACATTTTCCATGGTACAATCTTGTGAAAATCCAGGAGTGCTTTCAGAAACATTCCTCCGAAAGGCTGAGGGAGTCACAAGTGGGGAGACGTCAGGAGAAATCATGCTTGGCTCAACACAAGGAGCACTCAGAGAAATGAGATTTAATCTGCTGGGCTTAGAGTGTATTAGCCAGATGTAAACAGTCAGTAACAGCTGTGAGAAAGGTAACCTCCACAGCCCCGCTGCATGGAAAAACAATGCATGAAACATCAAATAATGAAAGGAACTAATCAAAAACAGTACTTAAAGGGTCGAAATGTAACTGTCACAAGCCAGGAGCATTGCAGTTGTGGGAATCAGTAGCTTAAGTTTAACTGGCCACAGTGAAAACACTTTCTATGAATACTCCAGGCCGTCCAGTCTCCAGGCCCGAGCTAGCTGTGGGAAAGGGAGTTCATGCAATTACATCACATTGATTTATGGGAGACAGAGGAAAGATGGGGAGAGGATGGAAACTGAGCTGCCTGGAGGCAGTCCAAGATTCGGTCCCTGAAGAAACACAAGTCAATAGGTTTACACCACAAAACATGATGGATCTGAGACAATTGTGTGGGGATGAATGTGGTCAGAGAAACATTGGCAACACGGTGAGGTCAAACCGATCTCAAATGATGGAAACGCACAAAAATATGAAAAACAGCCACAACTGTAATACAGAAAGTTCTTGATGAACCTGCTCATGGAGCACAAACAAGTTCAGAAACACCATTTTAAAGTCTCTCAACTCTGGGGAATCGATGACAACTCAAGCAGATGCTGTTGATGCTGTGTTAAGTATTAATTGGGGGAAGTGATGAAATTGCAAGCAACGCGCACAAGTGTGCACTGCAGCGTTCGCAGGGGGAAGCATATCTCCCATCAGTCCACTGCGACCCAACAATTGTAAATAAACAGTCCATTTAGTGCTCTCCACTACTGTGACACGACCACAGGAGTGACCACAGCTGGGATACTTACAGTGAAACACATTACTCTTCTTCTGCTTATTTAAACATTTGCATGTGACTTGAGTTTAAAATGAAAAACAACTAAAAAAGCTATCTTCCTTCTATTCGACATGCACGTACAGCAGCCCTGTGAGCTGAAGCCAAGCGACAGTGTGACTGAAGTGCTAATCACCTGTAGAGGTAACTAAAGCACTTTTCATCAAATTGCCACAGATGAATGTTGCAGACTGTTAAAATAAGTCTTATGCAAAAAAAAAAAAAAAAAAAAAAAACACATTAACATTCACGACATGAGTCTTGTGTTGATACCAGCCAACCAAACGGTGAAGTTAAGAACAAAGCAGGAGGAGATTACAGGTGATATCCATTATAATGAGCTTTGGAGATATTAAATTGCTTTGTTTCGTTTTTTTAAGTTTGCCAAATCTCCAACTGTCTGCAAAGTCTCAAGCGTCGTGGAAAACGCAACAGACTTTTATTTCAGGCCAAAAGCAACAGAGCAAATATATCCACACAAAGAGGCAGCCAAATATTTAAAGGGAGAGGGGGGGGGGGGTGTTTTGAAAGTTTGCAGTATAGGCAGGATTATCAAGAAGGGGTGGGGAGGTGGGGTTGCTCTAGATGTGGCGAATATATGGAAAGCTTACCCAGAGATGTTTTGAGACTACGAAATGGTTGGACATCTGTTCTTTATTACATTAAAAAAAAAAAGCAGCTCGTCCAATTCCAAACTGCCTGCAGAGATAAGCGAAAGTGCTTTTGGTAATTACTCACAACATTTGCTTCCTCCTCCTTCGCCGTTTCTTTCGTGCATCATTTGAATGTGGCGAAATCAAATGAGATCATATCCAGTTAATGACTAGAGACTAAATTTAAAGTATGAAAGAAAGCAATCCGAAAGCGGTTTTCTCTTTCTTAAATCCTGTGTCGTCAACTGGCCAATTAATGCACCAGTTTGGAGCCACTAGCTGAGCCACCAGTTAAGGAGAGTTTTTTTTGTTTTTTTAACTGTATGACTTGACAGAGGAAGCCAAAAGAACCTCTACACATCCAGGGGCTTTCAGAGACACCCATAAAATTACTTTGGCTCCAACATTGGTGCTGGGGAATTTCACATGGGATCTGACTCCTGCCAAGTGTTATCGAGAAACATGATCTGGGCCCGTTTCTCCAGGGCCCAAGCTCTTGGAGAAATGCCTGAGCTGTCCGTTTTTTCCCTCAAAACACTTCACAGGTTTGAGCGTCACACCCAGGTGGTCAAGATTAGGTTGGATGACTTTACCGCTGGCCTGCCGTCCTGGTGTGAGGCAGGTGACAAATCAGCGGGAAGACATCCAAGATCGCCTGATGTTCGGCTGAAAAAAAAAAAACCTCCAAGAGCATCTGTGCTCTCTTTTTTTTTAAACACTTAAATCAATGAACACTGCAGCCAATTTAATCTCACACACTGGAGACACCTGCCGTGCCTGTGCTATCTCTGACAAACACACGTGAAGGTGATTCTACTGTCATAAACGTCAGGAGTGAAATACATTTTCATGAAAATATCAAGATCCTTTAATATACTTCAAATGGTTAAGCATTAGCCAGCTTTCCTATGCAGCGGATTCTCTATTTTTCCCCCCCAAAGCTTCAAAGAAAAGAAGACAGATCGAGGTAAGGCTTAGGGAAATAAAGGAATTATGCTTCATGGTGTGCATGTGTTTACCCTAATAACTATTAGCAAAGATATTTTACAGCCAAGAAAATACCACCTCATATCTATTTTTGCTCTTTTCTTCTTAGAAAAACCACAGCTTCTTAAGCATTCCTTGTTGAGTTTATAAAATGCAGCACACTCCCTCCACAGTAATGGTAGCGTGGTTTGCTTGTGGCCGTAACACACTGGCACTGACTGACTGTTTGCCCAAAGAACAGAGGCCGCGTTGTAGCACAGTGACCCGTGAATGCAGTCTTGAGGAGCACGCTTTTAAAGTGGCGGTGGGCTAAAAATTTCATAAAGCACCATCAAAAAATCATGAGGCAGTGAGGCGCTCAAGTCTTCGCTGGCTAATTGTTTTCCCTCTGAGGCGTACAAATAACTGTCTACAACATGTACATTTGATCTTCTGTTAAAAGGCGAAGGCTATTATTCAGTCAGACATGCAGAGGCTGTTCGGACAAGTAAATTCATCACTGTAAGAAGCATGCGGGTGAGTTGTTCAAGAACCATCTCTGCAATCTTCACGCAAACCGCTCTGGATTGCTGGAGGACGCTGGGTCGCTCAAACAACCTAAATTGGTTTCAGGGCTAGATTGTCGGGAACAGTTCAGCAACCCTTTCCACCACATGTGGTCTAATATTGAGAAACACAAACACAAAAAAAAGCACACCTCTATCACACCCTAACACAAGAGGACTTTGTGGCGTAACGTCAGGTGAGATAACGTGATCACAAAAGCAAAGTAAACCACAAGAGAGAGGCTCTAAAGGCAAACAGACAGATGGCCCTCACCTACACTGCTACTGAGCTGTAAAGATTTTCACTTCCTGTTCAAGCTGAAGTGAAACACAAGAGTCTTTCTCTGGGCCTTGTGATCCTGGCAGGAGAGACATCATTAACTGACCCTTCCCCCCCAAAGTTTCCCCAGGTAGATGTTGGAACCCGCTATGGATTTCTTCAAATCAAACACTGATCTGTCCCCCTAATGCTGTGGAGGCCGACAAGGAGCCCATATGTCTGATAGACCTGTTGTGAGACTTGCCCTGTGGGAGGGACTGTAACATTGTTATTCCACAGCAGCTGCAGGGAGCAGCGTTGTGGACAAGGTGTGTGGGCTTCAAAGGCAGCAAGAAGCAGCCAGCCTAGCAGAAAGAAAAATGCTGGGGCTTTTTAAAAAAAAAACAACTACTCACCCTCATATTGGCATGATTTTCAATACAAAGGCACATAATCAGATTGCAGGAAGGGAGGAGAATCCCATCAGCTCAGTTACGTCTACTAAAGTTCACAACATTCTCAAAACAAAGAAATCTCTGCTGAGCTAAGGTTTTTCTGTGTCATGTTTGGAAGGTGTATGCAAAACATTTAGCCTAGATACAAGCAGATCTGAGATCCATACACATTAAATATATAACAGCCCCATTTCCAGTTGAGTTCTGCCAGCAGCACCAAGGCTGCAGGGGGGTGTGTGTGTGTGTGTGTGTGGGTGGGAGAGCTTCATGTACATTTGTGTTTGCCTATTTGAGGTATGTACGGTTGTCACTGACTGGAACGGCAAAGTGTTATTAGCAGACTGCGACGCAAACCCAAATCGTGCTCAAAATAAATGTCTTAAGAGGTACTCTATAATTTAGCCACACTAGAAAAGCCGAGACAGCAAACAAGACTACGCCATGTTCACCAACTAACAATCCTTTTTAGTGTCCATGAATCTGGTTTGACTGTGCCATCTCCGAGAAAGTGAGTTAATGAGCCAGCATCCAGCTCCAACACCCGACATGCATTTAATTTGTTTAAAATAATACCAGACTAATTATCATCATCAATAGCCCGCTGTCCGTCCCTGCAATAATCTGTGCATTATAAATTAACAAATCAATTTGTAGTGAGAGCATGTGTGTGTGTTTGTATAGCCACAATTATCATATCACATTATACTGTGTATCCCATCATCAGTGATTAAATATAAACAGGATATTTAAAGGGGGCTCGGATCCCCTTTAGGAAGAGGAAATAAAAATGCAGAGCTGAACGTGTAATAAAATAGGGCACATTTAAATAAAAAAAAAGCCCTAAATGACTAATGAGGGCATTCTTGTAAAGCTATATTCTCTTATTCCACACACTTGGATGGAAAGAGCAGGAGCACTCAAGGAAGAGAATCTGGGACTGGAGAAGGAGAGAGAGAGAGGAGAGAGGAGAGAGGGGTGGAGTAGAGAAGAGTTCTGGTGCAACAGAAAGAGAGAAAGACCAGAAGCTGGAAGAGAGTCCCATTTCATCAGAAAAATGCCTGAGTCAGGAGACGAGAGAACCATTAGGCCCAATGAGTCACAGGGAGAGGCTGTAAAAACAGATGTGGGCTGAGCTCCGCTTGCAGTACCATCCCGAAAAATAGCCAAAGACGAGCAGAACGGTGGCCCAAAAATGAAGAACGATGGCCCAGTATTGTGACTGGTGTGATGTTTTATATACTTCTGTAAAGTCTTTGTTTACATTTCTGTGGACGTGCACAGAAAAGGGGTTTATGGGTAACAAGCAATCAGAGGCTTTCAGAGGGCGGCAGCTCATAACAATTTTCATTATCAATGAATCTGCTCATTATTTTCACAATTAGTCAATCAACTGTTTAGTCGACAAAATGGCGTAAGCAGCTTCCTAGAGAGAGAAGTGACATCTTCCAGTTGCATGTTATGTTCAGCCAACAGTTCAACACTCAAAGAGATTCAAGTCACCATTATTTGGGAAAACCTTGCAAGCTTCCAGCTTCGAACATTTTTAGCATTTTGACTTGAAAAATTACTTAAAGAAACACCGGAAACACTAAAACAAGATCTTCATTGACTTCTTACAGTATCTATTCAGCTCTAAGGCACTGTCAAAAAGCGTGTTCAAAGCAGAACACTGAAGCAGAATTGGACATATTAATAATACCCCAAATGTGCACAGCTATAAATAAAATAAAAGCTTCTCTGAATGACACCTGTGTACGTTTCCTGCCATTTGGATGGAGAAGCATGTTCCAGCCCGAAGTCTATTCGCAGACAACAGTTGTGTTCTTTATTCATCTTCCCTGCAGAGATTCACAAACATCCTTTATTGTTGTTGAAAAAAATGAACATTGAGTCTTTATCAAAATCTTTAACAGGAATCAAGCAATTTCTATAGTGAAAAGCTCCAGTGTTTGGCACCGAGTGGAAAACAATCACACATCCATGAAATGAGCTCTTCCTCCCTGGTGCTACTTGATTAGCACTCAGCTTCCTCCTGCCCAGAGTGCCAACACTGAGCCCAATGTGAGTCAACCCTGCGCTATTGTGTGAACTTAGTAAAGGACTGGTTGTTCATCTGACAAACAAAAAAACAAATGCCTCCATTTTACACACATAAAGCATAAAGCTGTGCTCTGCCATATACTGTATTGTGTTCAATGTGCTTAAACTTCAGCATCATTCAGAGGATCAGAGTTGTGCTCTAGTCTCTCTAAAGCCACGCAGGTAATCTCCCCAAACGTTAGCCCCGTGTCACATACCTATCAGTGCCAGACTCCCTGGCCAGCCTAAGCCCCTCTCTAAGCTTTGCCTACATCTGGGGGATGAAAAGAGCACGAGGTGATGAAGAAACCTTCCGGCAAAGGCAGAGGGATTTACTGAGTTTGTAATGACCAGCGGGTCTTCACCAGCAGCCTTTAATGGACACCTGAGTGACACGGTTTATTAGCACTGAAAAACATTATGCGGGAGGGGGGAGATGGCTGGGGGGAATTTTCAGATAGATGTGATTTGAACATCCCGAGACGGGGCTGAGTGTACCGGCCTCAACTTAGCACCTACCAATCCAATGCGCCCGTTGGAGTGCCTGCTATCTGCCGAGGCCAGCTTTGTCAAATATAGACATTTTTGCCTCATTACCTGCTCAGCTCTGCCATTATTGAAGGAAATGGGGCAAAAGCAAGATAAGCAAAAATAATTCTTGGGTTGAGCACAAACAGCCGGCCTGCTTCCTCCTGATAAAAAGGAAGCGTCAGCAGAGAGAGGCCCCCCAGCTTCCTGCTCTCGGTGAACTCCGGGGCTGCCAGCTGCCCCGTGATTAGCTCATTCACTTCCTGGCCCATATGGAGACATGCAAGGGCCAAAGGAATGCATGAATGTGTGACTATTAATGGATTAAGTAGCGTTCGCTCTTGTGTTGATGCCGGAAAGTGACCAAAAACGAATCTAAAGCTAATCTTAAACCGGGTTTAAACTTGACACGAAAGGTTAACAGGAGTCCCAATATAAATACCTAACAACCCTAGACATAATGCATCATGGGTGGTCAGGTTGTATTGTGCTGTAATTACATTCCCCACAGTAAATTCATTGTGATACAGAGTAACGATGGGAAGGTCCCCTGGTGTCATTACTAACTACACCACTAATTTTGGCAGCACCTGTTTTGACCAAGTCGTTGTTAAACTTGCTTCATGCTGTCTTCACTCTCAAGAATTGACTCGAGATGACCAAACACAAGTCAACTTTTGAATATAGCACAAATTTTAACCAAATTCCCCGAAGATTTGCAAGAGAAAATGTGAATTATTGTGCATTTCCATCCGATATCGTTGTGCAAACATTAGGAGTTGAGTGCATCACGATAGACAGTTGGTGGCACTAATTCTCCAGTAGGCTTTGACGATACGCCATAACTCCTTAACGATTAATTAAACATCCCGCTTTAGGAAGGCAACAAACCAGGCTGCTTTTATGGCAGCAGAGTTTTGATAGGATCACATGACCTTAAGCTAAAACTGCCTTCAGCAGGCTGCATCAAACCACAGGGTTCGGACATTCACAAAACACAGTGCAGACATGCAGTATATAATAACAAAAGACACCTTCATGGCTTTTAACCAGCTGATGAAAAATACACCTTTGCAAGAGTAAATTATTTCTGCCAGCTGAAAAGCAAATTTAATTTTCTCATTTCTCCGGACAACAAAGATGCTGAACCCATTACTGGCTGGGGCCTCTGCATCACACACATTAAATGAAGGGTCCTCTAGCAATCGAAAAAAGCAATTTTCTCATTGAGCCAATAGATACTCCATTTAGTTCCAGGCTCTCTACGGACCGCTGCTGTTGTACTGGAGCTGATACAGGGACAGGCGAGCGTAGAGTGATGACCCTGCCTCGTTTTCCCCTCTGCTCTGCTGCTCTGAACCCATCGATATGGGTACACATGTGCTTCGCAGGCTGGATGAGGGGAGGTGAAGAAAGGGTAGATGAGAAAGGATGGGGGCACGAGGAAGGAAGAATAATAGGCAAACTGATACAGAGGGAGACAGATAGAGGAGGTGGAAGGAGGTTGTGGTCAGCCGGGGAGGTTTCAGCGATGTGAAATCGGGGCCAGGATCAAATGTTTGGCCAAAAAACAAAAAAAAGCAGCAGCAGCCACATTTGCAGGCACATCAGTCAACATGAAGGAAAGAGAAAAAAAAGACTGAAAGTGTGAGAGGGAAAGGAGGGGACACACAGAAATCCGAGGCACCCAACCATGTGGAACCGCAGATTGATTAATTTCAAGCCTTTAATGAGCGGTACTCTGCCAGGCCAGGCGGCATCAAGTCAGTCACCCTGTTCCTCTCAGCAGGAGCTGCTATACACTGCAATTCTCACTTTTCTATCTCTGCCAAGGACTGGGTGACACACACACACACACACACAGTCTCTGTATCACACTTCCTTTCCTCTTCGTTTGTTTTTGCTGTTCGTTTCAACGCTGGCTTTGGATGTGCGATTAATAGAGCAACACATTATCAGAGGCACTATTAAAAATGAGTGCACTGATCACCAGTGGCAAGTCTCACACCAGGTGTTCTGTGTCTGTAGGCGGAATAAATACCAGCACAACTCGGAGGAGATTGGAACCCACTCAAACATGCTCCCTCTTAATTGCAATCCTCCGCATTGTTGCTGCTAACCTTTATTCCCTGCGTAAATTACACTGTGGGTTTACAAACCCTGTTGTTTGCATTTGTACTTTGTCCTGCAGACATCGCTTGTGTGTGTCTGAGCAACAAAACTATTTTTCCCGCCCCAACGCTCATGTGAATCAAGCTGAGGAGAGGAAGGCTTCAGGCAGAGTTTAGTCATCCGTGTTGGCAGCTGCTCCAAAAGCATCAATACTACTGTTTCTTTTTTTTTTTTGACAAGGCAAATGTTCACCCACAACATGGTGAACAAACACGTCTCTGTTTCCAGTTTGTATGCTTCTCTCTCTCTCTACACACACACACATTATTAACTCCTGAGCATTTTGGGAGAAAAAGAAAGAGGATGGAACAAATAGAGACGGAGAGAAGAGATAAATCTTTACATAATGCAGCAGTATAGTAGCCCAGCTCATTAATCGTATCAGGATGATTTGTCTGGTGTGTCCAAACTGCTGGGGGTGCGATATGATTCCTCTCTGACACTCTGTTCCAGCCTCGCGGAGACAGAAGAGCCAAAGCAAGTGGTTGTGACTTTAACTGGAAGGCAATAAAGCCCAGCATCACACACTCACCTGGACACTGGTGTGTGTTAATGGGTCCCTTGGAGCCAATCTCCCTGCGTGAAATATAAGGAGAACCTGACTTCCAGCTGTCACTGTAACTATACACATGTCTGTAGAAACTTTTTACCCTGAATCTGCACTTTCTTCGAGCTTGCGTGCAAACTTTCAAATGAACCAATGATGAAATCACCCTGAATTCACCGAAAAGTCACACCGCTCCGCACTTTGTAATAAAGCATATTAACAGGGCATTGAGTTCTCCTTTTTATCTTTTTTTTTTTTTTGGAGAATCTTGAATGTGTCACGTTCGCTCCAGCGGAGATCAGACAGAGAGAAAAGGGATGAGGTGGTTTTTGGGTGATGTATCCCTGTGATTAATGCGAACTGACAGTGAACTCGAGCCCTACGGCAAAGGTAGCGCCGTCAGAGACATCCATCTGGTGACCCCCCAAGCATCTCTACAGACAGCCTCCTCCTCGGTTATGGCTGCACCCCCGTGGGAAGGATGCCAGCTTGGTGACTGACACACATCGGTCCGGATTTCCCCTGATGTCAGGTTTCTCATACTATAACCCACAATTATCTGTAGACTGCATATTAAAGCACACTTCACAGATTGTTCCACAGTCAGTGTTTGTGCATGTTTTATTTCTAAAAGGACAAAAAAAAAACTGACCTGAGGTTAACTCAAGTCTCCACACAATAAACGACTTAATCACGATTAGATTTTTCCTTCAATTGTTTTTTTTTTCTTTTAAGTTATTCATTTGTTTTTATGGAAAAATATAACTTTCAGCAACAAAGTAAGCTGAAATCAAACACCGCGCACAACATCGCCTATTTAGACACGCTGTTAATGAGCCCGATCAACAAGAAGGTGACGAAAACAAGCGAGGGAATCAGAAACCGCGATCATTTTGCTTCAGTTTCGACACACATTTAAGTTGGAGACACTTCAGCAGAGCAGGGAAACGTTTCTTACCTCAAAGCGCAGAACAGTGCCGAAACCTCCGGCTGTGACACGCTGTCTCCCCGCGAAGATGTCACAAAACAGCCGACTTAAGGAACCTGGGAGTGCTGGAGAGAAGTATTCAAATACAACAGCAAATCAGTTGTGCCGCCCAGTTTCAGCACCGTCCAACTAATACAAATCCACCGCTCCGAGATCAGCGATCCTGAATTTGGACAAGCGCGCAGTGTTGAGGGGAGGCTGGTGTGCTTCTGAAGCCACGGAGAGCTTCATCCAGCAGCCTGCTCTGCTCTGCTCTGCTCCCGGGGGCGGAGACTCTGCTCCGACGTACACCCCTCCGGTTTACCTTCTCCACTGTCACTACTGGGTTTGTTGGGAATGGGTCACACAAACTCGGGTGAGTCTAGGAGTTACTAATACCTCTGAACTGAAGATAACTTATCCAAAAAGTTAAAGTCAAGCCAAAAATGATAATTCAACTTCAAATGTAAAGTCGAGCTAAAATGGAAAAAAATGTCTTTATGATCCTTTAAGAAACATCCACAGTCATATCGTGCCCCTATTTAACAATACATGCCAAAACAATTTCAGCGATTTCTTTGCATTTTTCTATCAAAATCTGGTCATTTTTTTCTTCCAGTAAAACAAAATGTGAAGTTTTCTTACATCAGCTAGAACCAAACATGTTCAACATCATGACATCCACCCATAAATCAATCGGCACAGAGCCGGAGCAAAGTGTTTATGGGGGCTGGGCCTCACAGATTACTGTACAAAAACGCAACTTTATGCACTGATTTGGGTGAGACTGGATTATATTTTCATGGAGAAAAATATTTCCTTGTTTTCCTTCTGATGTCCTCCAGCTGCTCTGCCTGAACTCGCAGTGATTGATGAAGTTTCCTGATGAGCAGATGGCTTTACTTGTTGCGTAACCGCGAATTGTACCAAGATGGCTCAGGTGCTGGTGAACTCCGTTCTTGATTTGTTTCCTTCGCTGTAGGGTCCTATTATCTTCAGGTGTCCAGATTAAAAGAACACAGCATTTGAAAACACATGCAGGAACACGCTGCCAATACACACAACACAACCAAGTACAAGCACGTGCTGCAAATACACACAACACATTACAGAAACACGCTACAAAAACCACACCACAACACTGTTGAGAGGATCGATGCTACTTTAAAAGTCAGTAACCAGTTAGCTTAGTTTAAGTTAGGATAAAGCTAATCTTAAAGACTGTAATGAGGGTAAAAAGCTAGCCTCGCAATGTCCAACAAGCCCTTCCGGACCTGACTAATGAGAATAAAATATAAGATATATTTCACTTGTATTCAAAGGTGTAGAAACGACAAGTCGCAGTTTTACCAGGGATTTTGTGCACAAATATTTCTTGGGCAGTAGCAGCATCTTCTTGATGTGACTTCATTAAGTTACTGCACCTGACCACCTGTTTTGGTATGGATTAAAAGGAGATATAACTTGTTAATTAGTGAGCTTCAGAGGCTGTAGGTACAGAGTCAAGCCGTTTCCCTGTTTCCATTCTGTCTTTGTGCTAAGCTAAGCTAATGGGCTGCTGACCGTGCATTTAGCAGAAAGATACGAGAGTGGTATTGATCCTCTCATCCACCTCTGGAGGAGAAGCCGAATCCACTCATTCTCAAAACTATTGCTTTGCTGTCATGATACCAAGTGTTAGAAAAAGATATATATTTTTTGATTTCAATTGTAAAGAGAGAATTAAGTCACAATTTGTTCTCAGAATAAAAACTGTTTAAGCAATTAAATTAAATTTAAAAAAAAATGAAATAAATCCATTTTTAGATTAATCTTAGATAACAATCGCTGAACTCAAATGGGTTTTTTTCATGTGGGTCTTATCTTTCTCTACAGTTTTGTCGTCTGAGTGGACACATGCCTTTTGTTTGGATAGGAATTTATCGCAAAATAAACACACACCATTAATGTTATCCTGATGATATTTTGGTGGAAATCAACATCTTATTTTTGCAGATGAGACAAGATGCCATCATTACTTGAGAGGAAACCGGTGAAAAAGTTTTGCACCACACAGAGCACAACAAATTCCTGCTTTTAGAGAGTATCCAAAGGGATGAAGTAATTTCATCTTTGTGAGAGTTGGGAGCATTGCTTTGTTGAAAAAGCAGCTCAACGCTGTTTTTGATTCCAGCAACAGATAAGTGACAACTCTCAGATAGGCAGCCGATAGTTATAGTTTGCCTCTTGTTAATTATTCATGCCGTGTGCCTCTCTTGCAGCCAGAAAACAAGAGTAATGCTTTTGTTTCGGGTTTGGAGGGGCTGAAGAGGTGGAGGGAGGGGGCCCTGAAGTGTTTTGTATCCCCCTGTGCTCCTCGTGTCACAAAATCTACTACAGATGGAGAGCAAGATAAGCGCTCCAGAGACTGATCTTTTTGCCTTCTCCTCTGAGGTCGTGACACTGACATTCCCACTGGCATACGCGATACTTCCAACCCCCCAATCTCCTTGTGTTTTCCCCCTGATCCCGTTCTTATTGGCCCTCAGGAATTCTGCAATTTTAAGAGCATTTTTGAAGCGGAGAGTAGAGTAAACGACAACGAGCAGCTTAAAGGTGAAGTTTAAAGCAAGGCGGAGTTGTGGAAAGGTTGGACTCGACGGCTAGCCAGGAGCTCGGTTCAGATGTACGGCCTCCGCCTGTGTAAGAAAAGCATCACAGGAATGGCTTGGCCGCAAAGAGAACAGCTGTGAGGTATTTTCTTTTTGGCTCTTTGGGTATTTTCAGAGAGCTCAGAGAGTAAAGAAAGGCCGAGGTGAATCACTGACTAAACCCCCTCCTCCTGCCTTTGAGCGCTCACACGGATCACTGGTGTTGGGGAGAAGACCTCTCTTCAGGGCCGGACACAGCTCAGTTCAGTCATTATCATTTGTTTTTCCTAGCTAATCAGTGATTAATCAACAAGTGATCTGTGTGCCCTGGAGATGTAGCACACCGGTCAATCCATGGCTCCAAAATCAGTTTACAGTCTCAGGTTTTTCACTTTACAAAATTGAAGGAAACATTTCAAAGCGACTCAAATCTTAAACTAATTCAGGAGAGGATGTTACAAAAGTGACAAGAAAAAGAAGAGAAAAAGGATGTAATTTACTCTCCAAACTCTGATAAATGAGATTTGAGGTGACACAGATGAGGTAATAGCAGGTTACTGTGCTGCAGTGAACAAACTATTTATTTCAGCTTCCAATGAAAGCATGCGGATATTAAACTTTGGGGACTTTGGATTGCACGCTGCGTTCATTACATGTGCAAAAATCATTTGAAACCCTTTTTTCCCCCTGGCATGATGCGGTGTACAGTCTACTACTTGTGCCGCCTACATCTAAGCTGCTGGCAACAAACAAACAATTTACGCTTGTGTCCATGTTAATCACATAACACACACACACACACACACACACATACACACACACACACACTGATAGGCGGACTATGCTAGCTCCTCACATGAACATTCTTATCACACACAAACCCATTTAATTCAATTTACACAGCCCGCGCTTCAATTTCACACACGTAGCATCATACCACATGCTATCTCATTAAACAGGCTGTGGACATGCTTCACAAGCTCTCACAAAGTAGGGCCTTATTGTTGTTGTGCACACACACACACACACACACACACACGAATACAGATATACACAGGGGATCTAGTCTTAAGGAATTTCCCCGGCAACAGCATAGAGGTAATTTAATATTGCATGTTTTTTTGTAATGTGATGGTGTATTGTTTTGTCTTTATGTAAATATTAAAGGACGAGCTGAAATTTCAATTCTGTTCTGTGTGCACGGAGTCTCGTCCCCATGTTGTAATGTGGTTTATGTTGTACAGGTTCCATCGCAGCTGTGCAGCTTCTCTTGCACTGACACTGACATTCATAGCGTGAAGCACAAAACAGTAATTTGGGGAAATTTGATTTTCTTTTTTTTTTTTTTTCCTGAGATTTGTATGAGAAGATTGATACCACTGTCATGTCTGTGGCACTGGGTGTCCAGTTCCTGCCTGATAATAAATTACATAATCTTTTTGTTACTATTAGTTGTAGTCAGTGACATAGTAATAACCAGGCAATAGCAATCTTTCACCCGTATCTACATAATTTGTGAGCGGAGGATCCGTTGCTGTGAGTCAGCAGCTATACGACTGATATTTACCGGCTAATTTAGCCTGTTGCTTCACTGATTTGGACTTGGCATAAGTTGTTTGCTTTAAGCTGGTTTGTGTAAATGCCACTGTGTCCAGTCATTGTCAAACTGTTCTTTTTAAAAAGGTGCTATTAGCAATTCTGGATGACAGTTGAGTCTCATTCCCAGGACAGCTGGGTTAACAACCTGGGAATGACACTCAACAATCAACCAGAGTTGCTCATTGCACCTGTAAATGTATCAGAAACAAACTGAGTGATTGAAGATAAACTGATGAGCCTCATTTGCAAAAAGGCAATTTCAAAAGTTATTTGTCAACTTTCAAAGATAACCCAAGCAGAAATCACAGTCGGAGGATGAGTCATAGGGCACCGATGATTGCTTTCATCATTCATTTATTTTAGTTTTGCCTCCCATTATTCTGATAAATGTAACATCCCTAAGAGACACACACACACACACACACACACACACACACACACACACACACACACACACACACACACACACACACACAC
>JBBPCS010000917.1:13630532-13642822 GCA_037974645.1 Hollardia meadi | reverse complement strand
ACACACACACACACACACACACACACACACACACACACACACACACACACACACACACACACACACACACAGATGTACATAAACACAGATGCACACACGAAAGACTTTGAACACTTCCTTGCAGCCTCAATCTGTCAGGGGGCATCAGCCAGTACCCGGGGGCAAACGTGCCACACTCATGGCTTCCTGCCCCCTGTGTGACTCCGGGATGAGGATCAAACTGTGAGTCATAATTTGGTTTTCCAGAATGTCCCTTCAACATGTATTTGTCTTGAGGTGAACCTTTTTGGAAAATAGTTCTCCTTAACCTGGATATTTAAGCAGAGACCGACGTCATGAGGTAACCCCCCCCCCCCCCCCATAAGAATTTGGCTGTTACATCATTCAAAATCAGAGCGCTTTCACATGAAATTATCTGTGAATTCATGCATCTCCATCTGGCTTAGCGAGCCTGTCTGCGTCTGTCACATAGCCACGCTGACGGAGAAGGGCGAGAGGAAGGTTACGATGGAGATGACAGTTTCACTAAGCTGGAAGGTAATGAATCATCCGTATTTGGAAACGCCTTCATCTTAACAACACCTGTGATAATGGTGTGCGCTACCTGGCTGTACCCTAGCAACAAGCCCCTAACGCTGTTTAGAGGAGTAATTAGACAAATCCGTAGGAAGAGGCGTGAAGAAGAAAGTATTAACATAATAAATCTGAAATTAGAAAGCTTTTAGAAGCATCTTTAATGCTTATGTACTGTGTTTTATTTTGATTTTTTTCTCTCTTTCTGCATGCATTCCTCTGCATTAAAAAAAACAACACCTGTAGGCAGTCTAGTGTAAGGCTTCCCTCCACCTTATTAATTACGAATGTCTACCTGCTGTGGCTCAGTCACTGACAGGAGCCTGAGGATATGGGAAAGAGAGAGAGAGAGAGAGAGAGAGAGAGAGAGAGAGAGAGAGTGAGAGTGAAGAAGGTTGAGTGGGAGGGAAACTAAGAAAAGAGTGTAGAGATGTCAATCTGCCTCTATACCTACCTCCTCTTTCAGGAACTCACATCTGCAGGCTCTGAGCTTAACCAAGCAACGAGAAAACACACAGGGAGGCACCGAAGCTGCAGAGCGAGAGTAAATGGAGAGTGTAAAGATGGAAACCAGGAATGACTGGACTGTTTTGCCCTTGTTCCCTCTTTATGTATAGTAAGTGCAAGTGCAGCCATTCCTTTGCTGTCTTGCGGTGACCGGCCAAGCGTATAGCTGAACTCTGTCCATATACCGTATACCTCCAGTGTTCCCAGGAGGATGAACTGACTGGAGAACGGAGGGAAAGTAGGCCAGAGGAGCCACCGCTGCATTCCCTCCTCCCCCTCCTCCTCCTCCTCCTCCTCCTCCTCATGGAAATCTGATTCACAGGGAGGGAAAGATCCATTTGTCTGTCACACAGGATTTCTCTCCTCCTCCGTTTCATTTGGGGATTTTGTTTACCTCAGATACAACATGCGTTCTTAACTCTGTAGATGTATTTCTTATACAGTTGCTGTAGGTGTGCCATACATGCAGTGTGCCTTTTGACAAGACATCACCATTTAGTTTAATTCAAACATGTCTGAGCCGCTTTTTTTTTTTTTTTCTGTCAGGGGACTGCCCGTGGCTGTGTGTGCAGCACAAGTATGGAGCTCTGTGGTTATTGGTCCAGCCCAGACACATTTTCTGGTCTGGGAGTCTTGGAAGGTGGAACTGTGGGATATAAAAGATGTTTAAAATTGAATTATGATTTGTGGATTGAAACATTCTGGCCCAGTGCACTGTAAAACATTAAACTTAAAAGCACAAGAGAAACAGAGCTGGCTATACGTATTTTAAAAAAATAATAATAATTAGCAGTTTTTGTGGTGGAGTACTCGTGAAATACATTAGATCATCTAACAGCCACAGTAACAGTCATGATGTGATAGCTGTCATAAATAGGCTGTTGTACCTCCAATGTTGTCAGAGAAACTGAAGACTGAATCAGTGCTGAACGCCACGGTACGAACAATGATGCATTCACTTACTGATATAAGTGCACTTAGCATTGAAAAAAGTGAACAAACTACATAGTCAGTGGCCGCAAGTCTTCATCCTGAACTGAACAAAACGATTCAAATCAGCAAAGTGATTTCATAGTGCGCCTCGAAAAGAAAGCTTCAATTAGCTAAAATGTTAAATAAACTTAAGATTCAAGTTCACGCAACACACATTAGAGTCACATTTCCTTTCCACTTACATACTCTCAGTAGGAAGTGTCTGTTCTTCGTTTACCTCAAAGTCCTCGGAGCTTTGGCTTTTCCTGTTGGAGCCCTTTTGTGCCAAAGCTGGAATAAAGACAATATGTGACTGTTTAATGTTCCCACGGTCAATTTGTTAACTTAGAAATGTTTGAATGAGGTTAGGGATTGAAATGAACACTTAACCACCATCCAGGTTAGCTTTGGTTTCATTTTTTTTTATCAAAGGAAACAGCCATGACACAATTAGACATGTATTAAAACGCGCACAGCCAGTCGCCTTCATGTATGTTTTCTTTGAGTGACAAGAAAATTTAATATATCAGGATGAAACCCCTTTACATTTATAAGCTTGTTCTCAAGAGTCTCGAAATATGCACTCACAAGAACAAACAAGATGCAATATATACTGTATATATCACAAAGCAAAACACTTAACACTAGAAAAGAATAATAAAGCTCACTAACACGGCTCAATAACAAAAACAAAAGAGACTTCCTCAGGATAAACACTGTCATAAGACAAATGATCAAATACAGGGAAACAATCAGTGACTGTGTTACTGAACACATGTCATTTCACATGTCATGACATGTGATGTCATAAGACAAAAGAAGAATAGAAATAGAAAACAGAAGTGGTCCTGTATCGTTTCCTGTCTCTGAAGTATTACCACAAAGATGCATGCTGGGAACTTTGCCAATATGCAAGTCTCTTTAGAAACGTCATTTGATGAGCTTAATGAACTCTCAGCTGTGCGTTCATTCAAATCACCATTTTAAGTGAAGTGACTTGCAGCCAGAGGAGTTCCTGTTTATAAGTGTTCCTGTATGAGTTGTTTTACAGTGTAGCTACTTCTGCAGAGGCCTGGATGTCTGGTAAGAGCAGAAACCAGGTGTGGAAACAACACGTTTTTTCTGCCTACGACTTCATTCACCAAGGTTAGTGTGGAGACCTGTTAATACAGTTCGAGCTGGGGGCTTTCAGAACCATAACTTCAACTGTCCTATCCCACCACTAATGTTTTTTTTGTCCACAACTTGATAATGACGTTCCCAGAGTTTACTCTGGACCTGCTACACTTGCTGCTGCAGCCTTTTAACAGATGCCCGAGTAATTTTCCTCCTTCCATTCAGAGAACTATAGTGTACATAAATAAAATATAGATGCAGCTTGAAATCGACTCCAGCAGCATCCAATCACTTGAATCAACTTTGGGGATGTTTCCCTGCCAACTCCTGCTTGGATACCAACACTTCCTTAGCAACTGCATGGCCAGCAGCTATATATGCACATTTAAGGCTGACAGGAGCTGCAGGGCTCAGCTGTTGATGGAGCACAGTTATCCTTTTTCTCATTACTGTCTGCTTTATGTGAGATCCACCAGGCCGGAGGACAACCATCAGGGACTTACATGTGTGTGTGTGTGTGTGTGTGTGTGTGTGTGTGTGTGTGTGTGTGTGTGTGTGTGTGTGTGTGTGTGTGTGTGTTTTCACATGACCGCAGAGAAGCTCAGTGTATTGTGTCTGTGAGAGATAGAAAAGCATTATTTCATCTAAATACAACTCTCTGTCTGTGTGCTCCTACAGAATCAATAGTCATTACACTCAGAGTAAATTGATCTTTCACTGGTGTTTGCTGATTCCTTGAACTAAACTAACACCAAACGAATCCCAGGCCCTCTGCATGGGTTGATGGTATCAGGTGAATGTGAGGTTGCCGGCAGGGGAAGTCAGAGAGGAGCGGAGGTCACATGTAATAGGATCTTGTTCCTTTCAGGACAACACGTCAGTTCACTATGATCTTTACGTGTTTACCTGGTAAACCAGCACAGGACACCAGGAATAAATGACTGCTGATTAACTCAGTGTTATGTGGTGGTGATGGAGGGATGAGTGGTGGGTCAGAGAGAGAAATCGAAGATACAGATGAAAGGGAATGATGGAGAGGAGGTGTGATTGAGTGGGAGAGTGAAGATGTATAATTGAGAAAAGACATCAAAAAGAAATTCTAACATGGCATTTGAAAATCATCATGTTATTTTCAAAAGTTGAAATATAAAGTAGATTCTTGTTAATGGAGACATCTTGCTTTGATTTTTTGAATTGTTTACTCTGAATAAACAAACCTATGATGATTAAAATGAAAAAAAAACTAAACTCTTATGCACATGTCTGCCTTTCTTATATTCAGTTTTGGTGATAAAACAAAAGTTGACACCTTTTTTCTCTCTGCCATGTACAAAATTAAATACTGTCTTAAAGGAATAGTTTAATATTTAGATTTAATTAAATTGGCTACTTTTCAAAGAGTTAAATGAGATTCTCATGTCTCTAAATTAAGTACGAAGCTGGGGTCAGAGTGTGCTTGGCTTATAGCATAAAGTTTGGAAGCAGGGGGAAATGTTCAGCCTGGCTCGGAACAAAATGAACAAAAACTCCTACTTTTTCAGACCTCAGTCAGAAAAGGCTCCCCAGCCCTGCAATAACTGTTCGCTGATGTTGGTGGGCGCTTTGTGCTAACGCTACTTTAGCTGCTGAATGACAAACTGTTGCAGCGCTCGTTCTTCGGCTCAGGAGATTACTGCTCCTGTCGGTGTGTGCTTTGTGCTGGTTAAGTCTGTTGCTGCTGCAGCGACACTCGTTCTTCAGCTCAGGGCCGCTCAAGCACCACTAAGGTAGTTTTATGGTGGATATTCGACACACATTCACTCCGGAGTGAATCCTTGTCATCACGAACTGTATCCAACTACCTCATATCTCATTCATACTGTATGTAAGAAAACACCTAAGCATAACAAGCACCTAGCATGTTAGTATTGGGAAATTTTGCCCTGCTATGGGTGTTTCTCATTGTCAAGGAAGGATCCTCAAATGGCTGAATTTGAAGGATCCTACGTCATTGAATGCCGCCAAGAGTCCAGAATCCTTCAAATTCTATATAATATATGAGGATTAATGATAAATCTTTTTGCATAGAAGTATATCGATGAAAATGAGAAGACATGTAGGAGAGGAAGATAAATCTATACAGTAAGATACTGTAGATCCATCCCTCCTTATAGTGGGGGGAAGGAGATGTGGAATTACACTCTGTGTGTGTGTGTGTGTGTGTGTGCGCGTGCGTGCGTGCGTGCGTGCGTGCGTGCGTGCGTGCGTCCATGCATGCGCTCTTGAGTCCTCCAACAGGAGGATATTTTGCCAGTTTTTATTGCAAAGCCGCAGTAAACAGAAACATTTAAATATATGGTGGAAGGCAACTTAAGATGAGTCCCAACTGCGAGTGGATCTGTGGTGGAATGAGATTGAAACGTAATGTCACGTCAAAAGTTGTGACAGTGTAATCAAGCATCGACTTGCACACGCTCAGACACACTTATTTATAGCATAATCTGTGGTCATGGATATGGGCTTATGGCTTTGGATCACACACACACACACAATCCTGTTAGTACAATAATAACAGTGACTTCTTCGCTTGGGAAGAAGGAATGAATTGCATTCTTCCTCCTGGTGTCCAGCATGCTGATAGTAAAAAGACCAGTTGATAGATATTTCCAGGCCTCTTCCTGTCTCCAGGTGGTTTAATGTCTTTTTATCCTCGGCCATATCTTGCCCGTTTTGTTGACTGAGCTGACACTGATATGTGGAGATTTAAATCAGTCTTTGCAGCAGTGTGTTTCTGCTCTGCCCTGGACAAGAAAAAAGGACGAGGCTGGTGTCATGCAGCTACATGGCCAACGTAGCATAACTACTGAACCAAGAGATTAGATTTAGAGCCCTGCATCTCTCCCACAAAACACATTATTTGTTTCTAGCTAAATGTGGTTTAGAAGGGAGGGAAACTGGAAGCACTGAAGCATCTGAAGGCTTTTCTGGTCCATGCATAAAAGACAATCCATGTCTAATGTCTAATGGAGTGTGGACCTCATTGTAAAAGTTTAGAAAGTAAGTCACAGCTCTCGCCTTTGTGCTGGTGGTAAAATTATAATTTGTTCACCTTTTTCTATTTATGATAGATTTAGAACGAATATTGACAAATCAAGTAGTCGAGTACTCATGCCCATCCATTGACTGTATATAAAGACGGACGACATGAGAGCTCCCCAAAAGTGAAGCCAAAAGATCTCGATCGCCCCCTGGTGGTGGGCTGCAGTATACGTCATAAATCCCTTCTCCTCAATGATTTCAGGTAGCACGTGGGCCAAACTAAAAACTCAAAGTACACGTCAAATAACTCTTTCCCAAAGATGGTTTCTGTCGTTTTAGGTAGTTCAAGTGTTCTGATCAGTTTGGTTTTAATTCGTTATTTAATGCTATAAAACAGGGTGAAACGCCATGATTGACAGCTGAGCCCTGCTCGCGATTAGGCGGGCCGGGGTATGGGCGAGAACTCGATACTCGGGCTCTGCTGCCCGGTCGCTACTGTGCAGCCTCTGGCTCCAAATGGCGTCACCAGCAAAAGATGGCAGCGCTCGTATCCCAGATATTTTGGCTTCGCTTTTGTACAATGGGAGGAAGTGGAGACACGTCGGCCATCTTCATTTATGTCAATGTGCCCAGCCTGATGTAGGATGTATGTTTTCTTTAACATTACAGTCATTCCCCCATGTCACCTTGTCTCAATAACAGAAATTCATGTAACCATTTTTGGAAACGTGGTGTGACTGGAGGAAGGAGTCCCTAAGAACTATAAGTGAATGATCCTCAGGTTGAACAGAAGTTACTGTGGAGAGCTGAGAAGTTCCACACACGCACGCACGCACGTGCCTCCAGTGTGACAGTTGCATTAGAATGAATGAGAAGCTCCAAACCAATCACTTTATAGCTTTATGGATCATCTGTCAGCTCTGCCATTAGACTGCCAACTTCTTGACATTTACCAACAAATTCATATTTCTCACACACACACCCGCACTTGTACACAGACACCCACAGAAGAAGACGTGCACTCAGTCACCCTGTAGGTCCTCACTGTGGTAGAAGTACACCCCACAAACACCCACACAGACAAACACTTAACGCTTGTTGACATTTGCCAGCTCTACACATTTTTCTGCCAGGCATTTCCAAATGAAGGACATGAGATAGATCCCTGTGACTTAAGACAGATTGATCCGTTCCCGCCATTAAACTTGTTTCGCAGCCTCCGAAGATGTGCTTCTCAGCGGCGTACACACACTTGACACAGACAGATCCAATTCGAGCGTAAAATTTACTCGCTGTCTCTTGTTAGCATCCTCTCTGCAGTGTGTGTGTGTGTGTGTGTGTGTGTAAATTAGATTATGTGAGGCTGATATAAAGGATGAAGGCTGAGCAGGGCCAAACCACTGAGAGCTAGTTTGAAAGATTAACAACTTGGTTATGACACATCTTAAATTAGTCAGTGGAGAAAAGGGAAGAAACTTTTAACCAAATGCCAGACTGTGAAATCACTAAGCAAAGATCGGCTGCTGTGAAATAAAATACCATAAAACCAGTCGGAAAATAACATTTTCAAACAACCCAGTTCCAAAACAGTTGGGACACTGTGTGAAATAAACTAGAATTACTGCATCGTGGTTGTATGTCTACAGACACCAGCCAAGTTGCAGTTTGCATCCATGTCTGTCCAGACTCATTTAATACATGACTGATAGAGAATTTGGTCACATGGTGCAACGACAATCACCTGAAGCTCAATATCACCAAAACAAAAGAGCTTGTGGTGGACTACACTGCTTCAAATATGGATGTTACTGCAAAGAAGCTACTAATTCTAAAACGTTGATGCAGCACAGAAGATGTATACAATCGGCACAGTTTCAAGGTGGGCACCCCAGATTAGTGTCACCAATTCAGTATCTGACCAAATGTGGAATATGGTCACAATCTCCCCTTCTATTTCTGAGTTATGGTGTTGAATAATGGCCAGGAAGTGCTGTAACAGAACATTATGATGTCACAGTGAGGTTGACCTTTGACCTCAGGCAACCAAAATCTATTCAGCTTTATCATTGGGCCCAAGAGAATGGTTGTGGCAAATTTGAAGAAATTTCTTCAAGGTATTCTTGAGACATCGCGATATCACGGGCAGCAGAGAGGCCAGTATTTGTATTTGTATTTGTTGAGGCAGCAAAATTATTTGTATTTGTATTTAAATAAAAACGGAAACAGGCACAACAATCCTGCTTTTGTTGCATTGAAAGCAGCTAAGATTAGATGTAGAAGAGTGACTTGCAGTGAGAGGACAACGCTGTGTTGTTATGTGGTACTTGTGGGGAGTTGTGTGGATACTAGGGACAGGCACCTTTCCACCAGTTGGGAAACAACACACAGGGACTTCACTTTGGTCTTGAGATGCTGTGGCCGTTATTTACTGACAAACTGTAAGCACTTGAGTGCTGCTTACTCTTTTCCTCCTGCTTCGCTACATTCAACGCTACTCTCCTCGTTGCATTTAAAAAAAACAGATTTTCGGCCCCGTAAATGCTGCACACCTCACTAATACACACAGTTAATGGCCTTTTTTGCTCTCTCTCAGTCTGTGCTCTCTCTCTCCTCCACTCTCCTGTTGTCTTCTTGTCACATCAGCACAAGCAGGCGAAGCACAAATACCCACTGTGCTCATAATTATAAGCACACCAGCTATTTGAGATGTTTTTCTCTATGAGATATATAGATTCTCAGCTGAGGGACTACGTTATATGCAAACTTGCTGAGCCATACTTTAGAAATGTCACCGCACAGAGTCGTGTAATTACAACATCACAAATTGTATGCATAGCTTTGTGTTTTTTTTTCCCCCCACTCAAACCTACAAACTCAGTTGGCGATGCAGGATGGAAGGAGGTTTACCACTTTCTGAATCACTCAAGGCTCAAGAACGAACACTTGTGTAAACTCGGGAAACACAGTTCTTTTGCAAATGGCTACATACTGCATTCTTGAAATAAGTATTGATATTGATACGGATTAATAAACAAATATTGTACCCGGCCAATTGCTGTGAAAAGTGGGTATGACTGTCAGATTATCAGGTTTGAAAAGTTATAAAAGATAGAGCCCCATTTTTGTACTTTCGTCAGGATCTTTTAACCACTTTGCAAGTGTTAAACCCAGAGAGTGAAACTATCTCAACCTGCTCAGAGAGACTCAAGACTTGATGTGGGGCTCTTCCTATTTCCTACGGTGTCCATGGAAACAGAGGTGAGGTCAGCGGAGGTTGGGACCAATGGGAGCCAGGGACCGAGAGGACGAGAGGTCATGTGTGAAAGGCACAGGAGGTCAGTCCCAGGTGTCCACACAAACGCACATACAGAGTAATGAGTATTGGGTATGAATAGAGCTGTATGGATCAGGCCCTGTTTGGGCTAATGAGGCCCCGGGGTTATCACAGATTCACAGTAATATAAACTTCCTTTGCTGTGTTTCAGGGTGAAAGCAATACGACACATTCAAGTTTAAAAGCTTTAAACTTTGCAGAGTCACACCTCCTTAAATGAGGTTTAATAAGACTTTGGTCTTTAATTTTTTTTACTTTTTGACAATCATTATTGTTTAATTTGATATTGAAACTTGATACTTATACCCTAAATGTTCTTTCCTATTTGATCATATTTTGGTAATTGAATGTTGCTCCTGCTCCTTGCTTTATCCTCCTGACCTTGGTGATCACCTGACTGGTGACTTGTAGCGCCATCACGGTCGACATTTGTCCCTCGAAATGACTGTCCGTAGACTCTTGTTATATCTCTTGATGACACCTGTTTGCAGATGCAACTTCACTGACAATGAAAGACATTGAGTAAATTGCAGCGATCTGTGAATGTAGTAACATTGCTAGAAAAAATAAAAGTCCAGGGAGGCGAAAAACACAACAGTCAGACGATCAAATAGGTTTAAGATAAAGCTCCAGACGTATAGTTTTCTTGCACTACCTTCACTTTTGGTTTTACCTCGACATAAAGTTCTTCAGATGATCTAGTTTTCTAATTTTCTCGGTCAGTGTCATTAGTATCAGTTACATTCATGGTAGGCTTAGAACTTACAGTGCCACAGTAATGCAAAGCCTGCAAAGAAGTTACCCTTCTTAAAAATGATTTCAATTAGTTCAACGCATTAAATTTTGGGGAAAAGAGAGCCCTCATATTAGATCGGTACTTAGTATCGGTAAGCAGATACTCTAAACTGATGTATCAGAATCAGTTTTAGGAGAGAAAAAGTCAGATCAGTGAAATCTCAGCAGTAATTACTTTTGTGTTTTAGGAGTGACCCATAAAAATAAGGCACAAGTTGTAATAAAGTGCTGAGAATTAATTTTAGAGAATATATGATGCCAACACTTTCTGTGCGACTGCTGAGCCGTTACTTCATGTTACATAAACAGATTTATTTATCTTTTCACTCTCTTAACATCTTCTTTTTTTTTACCCAGCAGTCAATGTCTAAATCTAAAAGCGTTTGGTCATAGATATCATTCCCACCAGTGTTCAACGTATCATGAAAGGTTACTTGTCACGTGGAGCACATGTCTGTGTAGTCGCCACCAGTTGTTCACACATGCACACATCTACTGTACAAGGCTGGAGCTGTAAAGCCGCATCAGCATGCAGGGACAGGCTGCACGTGTGTTGCCTGTAAAGCACTTTGGGACATGTTCTCTGATCCATGACAGAGTGAAGGACTGAGTGTGTGTGTGTGTGTGTGGGGGGGGGGTTACAGCAGGAAATAGGACTGCACACAAAGAGGGTTTGTGTGTCGTATGCATGTGTGCATCTGACTGTGCCTCCACGCGGGCAAATCCAGCCTCAGAAGCTGTTGTGATTAATGCAGCTGCACTGTAAATTAAATGTGATGTGGTCGAAATGTTCAAATCAGCGTACTGAAATGAAGGCACAACACTCATCAAAGTGGAGCATTTATTCAGAATAAAAAGCTTCGTGAGATCTTTAATTTGTTTAACATCTTTCAGCTCATTGTTTTGTTTTTACAGCCTGAACTTTTACAGTTTTGGTTTAATTTCACTGCTTCCATCATCACTGATTCAAGCAGCAGCAGCACCAAAATGAATACAAAGTTAACGACTAGCTGGTGAACATAGCGGAGCATTTAGCAGCTATAGTGACAGGTGGAGACCAAAAACTGAACTAAAGGGAGAATAAATATTGGACTTAAACCTGTCAGGTGGTCAGAAACACGACTAATAATGAAAATGTAAAAGTAAGTAGGATATTTTTGAATGAAGATCTTCGCAACAACCTGGTTTCTTCCATTTTTTCCTTGCATTGTGATATGTGGTTCTAATATTTGGGTTTAAGTACCTTGTGTGATGGAGCTTCACTGACAAGGCATCCATGTTTGTTTGGTTTTCAGGCACTTGGGATACCTCAGAGAAAAATGTGAGAATCCCAGTTGTAATTACTGGTGCAACTTGGGTGCAAATATGAGCACTGTTTACAAGTTGGAAACTGGTAATATGATAACAAATATTAGAACATTTTCTCAGATACGAAATCCCAAAGTCAAGAATGAAGCCTCACACTCCCTTTTCTGTCTGTTTCTTTAAAAGAAAAAGCAATATTAATGTGATAAATGTCAGTTAATCAGGGTTTGGCTTTAGTGCATACTGTGATCATCCCAAATGTCACTTTTCCTCGACATAATTACCATTGATTTTCATGCATCTTTTAAACATTACCATGTAGCCTATTAATTAAAGGTTTGGCACATTTCCAGAGTTGCAAACCACAGGGACAAGATCAGCTCAATCAATTTAAAAAAAAAAAAACACAAAACAGGCAATATGGAGCTTGTTTTGTTTGTACAACTAAGTCCAATGAATTAATTAAAGTGAAAGTCATTTTGTCACGGCTCAGAGGTTAAAATCGTGGCGCTGCTGCTGTTATTGGTGGCACTGAGGCACGCATGTGTGTGTCACCAGGGGGAAAAAAAACATCAGACAGACCCCTGGAGCAGCTGTTGCCCCCAGCATGTCCAATGTCTCTCTCTCTCTCTCTCTCTCTCTCTCTCTCACACACACACACACACACACA
>JBBPCS010000917.1:13602373-13630432 GCA_037974645.1 Hollardia meadi | reverse complement strand
CACACACACACACACACACACACACACACACACACACACACACACACACACACACACACACACACACACACACTTAAGACATACTGAAGCGCTCAGTTCAGTGACGGCACCTGACAGGCTATGATACACTGCTTATAGGTGAAGAAACCAACAGCAGTGGCCCGTTTGTCATTACTCCTGTTAATGTGGCCCAGCTGCCTGCCTGTCACGTGGTGTCACCCGAACACAAATCCCAAGATGCATTGTGTGTGTGTGTGTGTGTGTGTGTCGGCTGGCTCCTCCTCCCGCTTAATGCCCCCTCAGGAAGAAGACACAGGAGGTCTGCGTGAAGCATGTGATGTTAAAGGTACGACTCCACGACTGTGATCGCCGCAGAGTTTGGTGTAAAAAAGGCCAGATCCCCTGCTGTCCTGGTCCAGCGTAAACACGGCTCCCTCTGCGAAGAGGAGACAGGCCGAGAGGGAGGAACGTGAGAAAAAGAGCAAAAACATGAGACGGGAGAGGGGACGGAGAGGAAGGGACGGCACAGACAGCCACAGCAGGGGGGCATGCTGTTCTCGGTATTAGACTGTCAATGAATCTCATTAACATGGCTTCTCTAATCAGCATCCGAGAATATTCCACTGAAGGCCATCCGCTCCGCTCCGCTCCCCACCTCCTTCCTCTCATTTTGATTAAACTGATGCATAAATTTACCATTACTTTTTTATCAAACTGAGAAGGCAGTGTCTTTTGCTCCCGGCTTGCACTATCGCCCAGTAGCCTGTCTTTGCATGTTAAAACACAGCAGGGCTCCACGTTAAAGATATCCACTCTGCACTCACTCGTCACATCAGGAGAGGCCTGCTCTCCACCATTTCAGCCCCCGACCGAAGAAGCAAAGTGAAAAAGAACATGCACTCATGCTTAACGCCTGTCTTTTCCAAATGACAGCTCACAAGATCAATCCAGGGAAATGACTTCCAAACTTTGCTCACAGTGACAATAACAAAATTCAGGGGCTGCTTGACCATGGTCGCTTTTATCTTTTTATATTTGTTGACACTACTTAATAGCATTGCTGTGAATTCTTGAACATTTTTGCGATCTCTGTGTAGATGGAAATCCAAAGGAGTGCAGGATGTTTGCATTTTCAAAATGTAGGGCAGGTTTTTCCCCTTAAAAAAAAAAGAAGGATGTACTCTCAGGGACAAAGAGGTGTCACGCGTGTCACATGACAGACACTCGACAGGAAGCTGGCTGGTTGTTTAACAGGAAGGTCTGACCCCATCCTCTTGTTCCTCTTGTTTATTTGCCCTGTGCTTTGTTCTTAATAAGGACAGCTGGCATCCAACGCTAACAAACTCCTCTTATTGTCCACAGACATCAAAACAGAAATATTTGATTTCCCTCGGAGAGATTTAAGTGGCATCAGATGAAAAAGAGGAGATTAGAGTTTGAGAGTGAGGTGCCAGAAACATTCCCAACACCACACATGCTCATTCTTTAATCATGATCAAGCGCTGCCAATATTGGGGAATCTGAATTCCGAAGTGTGTTTGGCATCAATGGGACGAGTGACGCCTCGTCTATCTCTCTAACATCTGACAGAGTGACTAATGGCAGCTACTGAAGCTTGACTCCCCCAAAGTCCCAAACCTCCAAACCTAAACACCCTCAATGCAGTCCGAGTTTCTCTTTTTTACGCTTTCTGATGCAGCCTCGACTTTACATGCAACAGTTCTGACATAGTCTACATCTTTAGGTCCAGACTGATTTACTATCCGTCCTCCCAAGTCCTCTCCCTTTCTCTACTCCCTCCAGTGGCTCCAGGCAGCGTTCCCATAGTCCTGTATGCTCTCAGCGTGTTTTTTTCTGCCACTGAACGTGCAGCTAGGATAAATAAATCACACACAGGCCCTCTGGAGAGTAGAGAAACTGACTGGAATGGGCTACAGGGAATAAAGAAGACATCTGGCGGAGGAGCTGGAGCCTTTCTGATGAGGAGAAAATGCCTTACTAAAAGACATTATGATAAGATGATTACAGGAGTAACACCAGCTCTTCATAAGTTCGACCTTAGCTGGTATAATGTGGTCGCTAAGATTAAATATAAAATATTTACACCCATTAACTGCCAGTGGTGGAATGTAACAAATACATGTACTCAAGTACTTTATAGGTAGATCGAGGGAAGCATTGTACCTTTTATTACACTACATTTATTTGAAAGCTTTAGCTATTTGGAAGATAAAGATTTACATACAGAACACCTTATTTACTCACCTCCATGATGGAAAGTTGGGTGATGCATTGCAGGATTCTCCTAGACAAGTAAGGAAATCAATCAAAGCCACTCAGAACCCAAAATGATTTGAAAATAGATTATTAACACGCTTTTTTTAAAGCTGATATCTTCACTGTGGTGGGGGCACGCTAACGCTTAGTAACTGCACTGAAGATTTCAGCTTAAAAACGGGTGCAAATAACATCTTTTCAAATCAATTTGGGATCTCGGGGTCTCCTGGGACTTGGACTACAAGCTGTATGGAGCCATTTTATGCTTTATTTTCGGTTGGTTATTTTTTTTAACGTTTTAAAACGAGTCCCCAGCTTCTTCAGTTGTTTAGGAGGACAATACTGCAATGCTGTTTTGCTGTGAAGCCCTGCTGTGAAATGTTTTACTTTTGGGTGAACTGTTCCTTTAAAATGGTAACATCTGGAAGTCATGCTACATCTTGCAACTTTACATTTCATGTTTACATAGTTGATTGCTTTTTGGATGACACTATAGTTGTATCCTAGCCATCAATTTACACAATCCTAATTCAAGAAAGGTTTTAATGTCGCAAACTTAGCAAAGACTTCACACAAACTTAGTCATAGACTTACAATCCTGGTGTTTTAAGCTGAAAGAAAGCTGAAACGGTCTCCTCATTGTGAACCCCTGACCAGAAGGAGAGATAACATCTCTATCAGCCAGCGAATGAGTCGACTCGGAGGGCCTGAGCACGTGTTGGCCATTTTGGAGAGGTTGCCGCATTTGTAGTCCATACACAAATGTAGCCATGAAAGCCGAAACAGTCAATCAAACCATCAACCCTGGTCCCAGTGAGATAGTGAACACAGATCCTATTATATACTGTGGCTGCTGCATTCGCTAAAGGAGGGGGGGGGGGGGCCTCCAGCCTCCATCTGCTATGGTCAGCTTTGGCACAGAGTCAGCAAGTCTCTCCAAACGGCAGAGCTTACTTTGTGTGTGTGTGTGTGTGTGTGTTTACGTACGAGAGTGCAAAAGAAATCGAGAGAGAGAAGAGAAACAGAAGCAGGAGCAGGGATGGAAGTCAGGCGAAGAACTAAAAAAAAGAAAAGAAGAAGAAGTGAGAACAGCCATCCGCAACAAATGTGCTGCAAGGCTTTGGTATGGAGGTGACAGGTGCATTATCATAGGTTAATGAGAAGCCTAGTGCTGCCTGTAGCTTCAATCAGGGGAGCGCTGCCTCCACCAGCACCTCCATCAATCAGATTAGACATAAACTCCCACTCCAGCACCGAGCACACACACACTCACAAGCACACATACTGTAGGTATATGAACACATAGGCCTACAGTACAGGCGCGCACACGCACTCACACACACACAAACAAACAAACACCCTCAAGTATTTAATGCAGAGATATGTCATTATAGCCTGTGGGGTACACTGATACAACAATATTGTGGCTGCAACTTGGTACAGAAGATTACAGCGTTATTATGAGATATTTATGGAACAATGTGAGATAATTAGCACTTCAAGCACAGCCCTCAGGTGTGATCATCAAAAGATGGTAACTACAGCTGGTGCCGCAGTCTGTAATCTCAGTGCTGTAGTACTTAGATCCTTTACTTAAAGCATTTTCTACTCAATCAGATTCTTCTAATCGCACCCTGGCCCACGTGAATACACACTTGTCCTCAGCCAAACAATCGTTTTTCACATTTGAGATCTTGTCTTTTTGACTTGTGTTTCCATGCACCAATCAGCACTTAGCGATATGAGGAGTGGAATTACAATGCGATGACAGTTGCTATGTTGTTGCTTGTGCCGTCAGTCAAATCTGATGAAGCCACACCCACACGGCCCTGATTGTTTTTCGATAATCTGCCAATTATTTCAAAATGTCTAACAACATGTAAGAAAACAGTGAAAGATGGCCCCCAGACACTTTCCCAGTTTCGTCGGACCAGCAGTCCAAAACCTATAAGAAAACCAGCAATTGATGTTTTGACAGGCTGGAAGCTTGAAATGTTGACTTTATTTTCACTGAGAAGGATTAAAGATTTAAAGTAGGGTTTTAGGTACTTTGAGGAAGTAAAAAAAAAAAAAATAGCCCATTAGAAGGAAACGTTTTGCATCTATGTTAAGCTAACTAGCATTTTGCCCTCACTGGCATTCTGGGGCCATTCTCTCTCATGTCCATCTCTCTCTCTCTCGCCTCCATCTCACCGGTCAAGAGTGGAAACAGTGTTTTCCACAAAGTCATATTGCTGATGTTCACCGGTGCTTGGCGACGCAGTGGAGCCTGCAGCAGTGATTCCAAAGGTCTTTACTCTTCCGTGGAGAGGAGAGCTTGCTCTTATCACAATGCTCACAATTTGCCCACAAGAAAAATGGATACAGATGAGGAGAGAGAAAGGAAAGGTGGCTCTGTGTCAGTCAGTATATCATTCTTCTCTGGTGCTGGATTCAACAAGCCGCTGGGCAGGAAATGAGGCGGAAGACACCCACTGACCTGCAGCCACTTGCCGTCTCTCAGCCTATCAGAGAAACAATTTAAACAGCTAATGGATCCAGGCTTTTCATCTCGTACGAGAGGCTATGTGACTCATACTACTCATTTCTGATTTAGAGCTCCTCAGGCTTAAAAGCAATCCGCACCAGACAGGGGATAGACCCGGCTAGTTATGTTGTTATACATAACTAGCAGACGGATATGTGTTGGCGAGTTAAGCGCACACTGTTTGTTTATGTATGATCCCTGAGAGAGATTAAAAACAGGAAAGCCGGTGAGGGTCTGGGCAAGAGGAAGGGACCAGGCAGACAGGTCAGCCTGCAGGTGGAGGTGGGTTCCATTGTGGGGTGACTTGGAGGCATGTGGGGGTGGGGGTGGGTGTTGCCTGGACATGTTCATGACACAATGTGAACAGGATGCTGGGAGGAAGAGCAGTGGGGCAGCCGAGATGAAGCCCCCCCCCCCCACCGTCTGTAGTGGATGAGCACCAATGGAGCGGAGAGCGAACTAAAAACGGGATGAAACGGGAAATATGGAGGCAAATAGTTACAGAGAGAACATCCTGGTAAACAGACATCTCATTTGTATGCATGAGCTATATGTAGTGAAATGCACGTATGCTCCATAGTGAGAAAAGCCAATGTTGCAAAAGTTTTATACATTCTCAAGAGACATGATTTTCAAATCAGCACATTCTGTTGAATCACCCCAGGTTATTTTGTGCTTACTGTACACGTGGACTTGACATCTTCATTATTAATTTCTTTTATTCCATTCTGTCTCGGCGGGTTCATCATCTGTCCCACTTCCTCCGCTCTGGATTCGCTGACTGACAGTTATGTGGAAAAAAACAGAGGAAGCTTTCCTTCCTCGTTGTGTTTGGCCTGGACAACGTGTGTCTCTGTGTGTGTGTGTCTGATGAGCCCAGCTGCAGCAGCAGAACACTATCCTGCCTGTGCGCCCCACATGGTTTTCGGCAGTTTGCAAAAAATCCATATAATGTGCACAATTTTTTTCGTTATCAGATAATCTGGTTATTTGTCTTTTTTAGCGATCCATCATGGCTGCAACTAAGAATTGTTTTCATTGTAGATCATTATCTTGATTAATTTATTCATAGTTTGGCCTATAAATGTCATAAATAGTGGAAAATTTCCATCACAATATCTTGAAATTGTCCAAATTTAAACCTATTCAATTTATCAACATGTATGACACAGAAAAAAATCGAATCCTCACATTCGGGTTAGAAGCTGTCATTTTTACAAATTTAAAACTTTTTTAATTACACTTTACACTAATATGAAATAGAAAAAAGCAGCAAATTCTCAACTTTTATCATTTTTGATACATATTAATAATTGATATATTAATACTTGCTTGGTAAATTACTTAATCGAAGATAAAAATTGTCGATAATTTGATGGTCTAATTGGCCAGTCGTTTCAGCAATAATGTGCACAGTTTAATATTAGTAATATTGCCACGTTATTGGACATTCATTCATTTCTACCCTCAGTATCAAAATTATTTTTGTGATTTCTGTAACACTTTTGTAGCTATATTTTGAGATTCAATAATATGCCTGGAGGGGCATATTGTAAGCGTGTTGATCATGACTTTACTAAATTATGACTTGACTATGATGTAACAGGATGTAATCAGTTTTGTGCCAAAATAAATAAAGCTTGTCCTTTGTCATTTTGGCTGATAAAGATCCGGCAGAGTTGCTGCTTTGCTTTCCTTTTAGTCCTATAACATTTTGGGAGGTTTAATCCAGTTTGTGGATACTCTATTTATTTCTTCGTTCATGTATCCCACAGTTGTTGCTCTAAAGTTGATGTTTGGTGCTTGAACACAGCATGGACAGAGCTCCCTGATGAGACGTGGCTCTGTTAAGTTACTTTAAAACATTCCCCTGAGAGACCACTAAGCTGTACTCATTATACCAGGGTTAAGTGTCTAAGATGATAGTAGATTAGGGCAGAAAGGTTCGTGTTCTGTGTTGTGTTGTTTTAGTTAAAAGCATTGCTGGTTGAGTCAGTGGTGAGGAATTGGCTTCTGGCATTACATGACATCACGAGGCTCCCTTTCCTTGATAAGAGTTATTGCACTTGAATCTTACGAGAGGAGCTCTTTTGCATTTACTAGACAAAAAAAAAAAAGCCTGTTATCGGAGTGAAATGAATGGATGTGGAGCTTTTTGTTCTGTTCAGCCACGGGGCAGTCAGACTAAATTAGGAAGAAAATACAAAGAATAATGGGAATAATGGGAAATAAAAGAAATGATTTAGTTTTAGAGGTGTAAGACTGGGAAGGTAGTGAAATAAGTAATTTCTGTAAAATCTGCATGAAGCCCATAATTAAACCAGCAGCTTCTCTAAATCAGTTTTTTTGTTGTTGTTTTTTAAAGAAAATGAATCCACTGATGAAGAATGCTTCATTATATGCTTAAAATGCCATAACATACTCATTTTGTTCATCTTGTCCAAATGCACTTCTGTATGAGGCTATACTGCCATCTTCTGGTCGCTTTAGGTACAAAACCTCAAAACAGTCTACGCGCCCAGTTTTGTTACCACTGTTCAAAATGAAAGAAAGAAAGTGTTCAACGGATCCTAGTGGGTTCAGGTTTATTAACTGTTTTCAATAATAAAAAAGAAACATTTGTTTTTAAACATGGCATACAGGTCCACAAATATTTTTTCTACCAAACAGAATCTTTTTTTTTTTTTTTTTTGGTAAAAATCTTTAAACACATAATAAAAAGCCTTCATCTCTCATTAAGTTAAAATACATTTTTCAGTTTGGCAGGTCAGAAAGTAGAAGCTGAGTGTCATTCTCACAGACAGTTGTTTTTTTTAAAGACCAGTTTCCTCCATTTTGTGTAATTGCAGCATGAAGAACATGATTTGAACTGACTCGTGAGATGGCATGAAAAAGTACCAACCATATAAAAAAGTGCTATTTATCCACTGAATTAACCATAAAGTCATTCATTATGGTGTGTCTAAAGTGAAGTGGAAGGACTGAGATGACGAGATGGATAAGTGGGATGAGGAAACTCAAAGCGACGTCTGTAAAAACTTTTTTTTTTAAGCAAAGATAGCACAAGTTACTGAACAGTCACTCTCTGGTCATAGTGGCTTCTGAAATATGCAATCACTGCTAGCTTCCAACCTTTTCCTCTCTTCTTGTTACTGTTAATGTAAACCAGGCAAAATGAATTATGGGAAAACAAGCATGCACAGCTTCCATTTTCACATGTCACTGCTATGATGGCTAAAAAAAAAAAAAAGGATTTTTCAAAGCCAAGGCAGGTGTGAGGAGCAGACGCTGTGGGAGGTCGTCTGTCCACAAACTCATGCTGTGTTAGAGAAATAAAAATGTAGCTTCAAGAGTGATGACAGATTCACTCTAAATGGTTCCAATTTCTCTGATTCAGACCTAAATAGTGCTGATGAGCTGCTGTGGCAGCCACATTCTGTACATCAAAAACACTACAGACAGGAAACGAAGAACAATAGTACTTTTAAAACAAGAGGATGTGGGTGACGGCTTTCCCATATAAAATGCTGAACAAGCACTGAAGTGCCATAATCCCTTGCTTAAGTCATATGTACAGTTGTAAATAAAATTAAAAAAACAGATGACATGAGAATATAAAAAAAATAACAAAAAGAAAAAATATACTCACTCAACACATCATACAAACACTTACTCAATGCAAAACTATTCATTTTGGAAAGCTACTGGTTACCAGTCAGACACACCCGAGAGGACAGAGACGTGATTTAGAGGGGTTAACAGAGGGAGGAGCAGGCGGTGGTGGTGGTGGTGGGTGTCAACAGAGGTTAATATCAGGGCTGCTGGGTACAAGGAGCTGATGAAAGAAGCCAAAACCTCCACCACAGCAGCCCTGCCCTGGCTCAGCCCTGGGCCTCTCCTCCACCCTCTGCACCAAAAATACCAGCTACAGGATCAAATAGTGGTATAATCCTCGAGAGCCTCTACCACGCACCCACTCTGACCCTCCCGTCTCCTTCTCATCTCCGTGCCCGTGAGTCAGAAGGTGCTCCGCCTCCCAGCACACCAAAAGTTACTAAAGTGCTCTCTCTTCTACCATATTAAGCGCTTCTTTGAGGTCAAGGATAACAAAACAACACATATATGAACATTTGCATAGTATCGAACTATCGAATATAAATGTCTCCTTAAAACAATATAAGACAACAATGGTAGCTTGAGTCCAACAAGTGTGTCAAGCTTGATTGAGATGTGTGAGGTCTGTGTGTTTATGTATGTGTGGGGCGTGGGAAATTTGCACAGCTGCTGAGGCAGTAGAAGCTCAAATGGTGGAGACAGCTGTCTTAATTTATGTGTGTGAGACAAGGAGACAGTGAGCAAGAGAGAGAGAGAGGAAAAATAGTCCATCCATGTGTGTGTGGTGTGAAGCTGACTCTGTCTTCAGCTCAGTACTTCGGCACTTTGGTATAGTCCTCCTGGACGACACTCTTGCACAGACACATGGAGAGGATCATCCCAAGGAGCTGGAGGAAACAAAGTTATCGGAGTTGAAATTGACCAGTGAAGCACTCACTCAAACATATACGTGCCAAAGAAAAAAATAATTAAAACACATGGTTTCCATCCAAAGATGGCAAAAAAAATGTGCCTTTATTTATGATAGAGACAGCTGAAGAGTGGACAGGAAAGGGGGTAGAGAGAGAGGGGATGACACTCAGCAGAGGGCTGCAGGCGGGAGTCGAACCAGCGGCCGCTGTAGAGGACTGACAGCCTCAAAACAAATTAATTTCCATTTTCCGCCTACTACAGGTAGGTCAATGTTAGCAGCTGGTTAACTGAGATAAAAACAGCTGATGGTGCTAAATCTCCAATCAGGTGCAATTAAACATTGCAGAAGAGAGCGCAACAAGATGACGTAGAGACTGAGCACAAGCCTCAAACCTGAAACGATGGAAAAACAATGTAGAAAAACATCATGGAAACATGACATTTATGTTTGTTTCATGTATTAATTTGAAGATTCATCGCTCCACACATATCTGCTTTCATCTGACACTAGTTTCCATCTCCACTGTAGGAGTAGTTTCAGTCGACTTTTAAGTAACATGCTTCATGTATGTCATGATTAATCCTCTGAATCTGTTTCCATTGCACTTCACGCTTTTATCCACCGATCCACCAACTTCTTTGGTTGCTGTAATCTCTCCTCCTCTCCATACTGGTGATGAAGTGATCCGAACATGACTCCACGGTAAAGGATGGGGGACATCAACTGTACTACGAAGCAGGATTTGTGGTTAGCAAGGTAACTTCAGGGTTAACTCTGGGTTTTCAGTGTTACGAAGCTGGTTCACTTGTTACCGGGGTACGTCGCCATGGTAACTTATGTTGCACAGCTAACCTGTTCCGGAGCAGGTTATGTTCCAGATAAGAGATAAATGCATATAAAAGGACCGCCCACGGATCAATCAATTCTAGAGAAAATGACATTATCATTCACAGGAGATAGAATAAGGTTAAAACCCTACATCAACGCAACACATTAATTTAATGGAATACACACGTGTAATAACAGTCAGATCTTCACATGCCCCAATGATGGAGCAGTGATATTAGGTTTATCAATTTATGCATTCTCACAGCGACTGTTTGCCAGCTGTGTTGCTTTTCGCCTGGATTATATGTTTTACTTCTTTATATTTGTCTAATATTATAGTTTGCTCTTCAGTAGACTTGTCCTTGTTTGTGATCATGTGAACGTGCTCATGGATACTTTAGGAAATCCTGGGTTGACTTATCGAGTTGATAACCAGCTTTAGGGTTGGTTGTTAGGGTTAATGAAGCCAGATAACGGAACGATGTTGAACTTGCTTCGTAGTACAAGCCTCAGCTGAAGCCAATATGAGGCTTCAGATTTCAGATTTTGACAAAACTAGTTGGTATTTTGGTCCTGGTAAGTGTAGATTTACTTCCACTATTTTGTCCTGGAAACAAACCTACATGTGACTACCACAAGATATCCCTTCATTCAGAGTGATGAAGCCTCATATTAGCTTTGGCTAAATTAGGGATGCGCTATTTGCGTGGATTTAGTCCTCCATATTTTATGATAAAGTTGCATCACAGAGTGACTGATTCATGGCCAGTAATACCAGGAGAAACACTGACCAAACTGTTCTGACGTACAGTACATATGGAATGAGAGCATGATATTAAGATAAGTCTTTCAGAACTCAATGAAAAGATAAATACCTCCACGACTGCTACACCGATACAGATTCCCAGAATAACTCCGCAGTTGTCCAGGAGCCATTTCTCCACACTGGTTATACAGCCCTAGAGGAGAGAAAAAGAGAGAGAGGTAAAGAAAAACATGGAAAGCAGGGGGTTGCAGGCCAATGTGCAGAAGGGAGATGAATGGCTACGTGATCCCAGCCGGACATGAAGAGAGCCTTTTCAAAACACAACTGTTGGCTTTGGATTGAATCAGTGAGGGGAAGAATAACATGGCTTAGCTGAGCTGAGGAAATCTGCGGTGTAAAGTTTCTGAAACACGCAGACCAAACAACAGAACAATGGATCTTTCCTTGTATTTGTACAAATCATGCAGCACAAACAACACGCCTCAGCTGTGAGTGCTCTCTGTGCCACACTGAGCTGGCAGAGTTACACAACATGAGTCAAACTGCTTTATGTAATGAGTAAAGGTGTAAGGTTTATCAGGAACAATGCGGGCGTGCTGTAGCACCATTCACCCGGCTGAAGTAACACTGACCAGGGTTTAGACTTGGGTCTGTTGGCATTCACAAATAAAATGTTACAGTTAATGTAAACCTCAGTGGGGCTGCGTAGCATGTCAAAGTGACTGTAGTGAAATGTGAATAAGTACATTTACCCAATTACTGTTCTTAAACCTGCAGTGTGGAACTTCTGTCTTCCTCTTCTGACAGCTGGAGTAATCATACAAAAGCTGTTGACGTCCTTATGACGCCATAGGCTCCGGCACACTTCTAGTTGCTGCAGCTTGTAGCCTATACTGAAGCCTACTCCGTCACCACAGCGGCTCTTCCCTTCTGCTCTGGAAAAAACACTCTTTGCTAAAACGCATCGCTACTGGTGAGCCAGCGTGGGAAAGTCGCCTCAGACACTGGTTTAAAAACTCTGGTATACTGCGAAATAAAGAGATCTTTATCTGGCGGTGATCGGCTTGATAAGCATTGTGTGAACTCCTTTGGGAAGGGTGTGAAGTTAATGGACGTTGGTTTATATGAAAAAGGCCCTGCACTCCAAGTGAAAGATCTCAGATACTTATTCCACCACTGCATGGCGAGTATAAAATATAATGAACAGTCTTTCAAAGACTTCCTGTGACTGTCAAAATGTTTTAGTACTCACTTACTGTCTGATGTTGCAAACCCTACCATACTGTTAAGATTTAAGTTTAAGCAAATAGAAGTTTAAAACACATTAAAATGCATGTTATGTTTGTCTTTGAGATATTATTTAAAGACATTGTGAATGAAAGCAGTTTGTTCCTTCTCAAAAAAACACTAGAATTACAAATCATTGTTTTATGCCTCTATGCACCAGTCAAGTTGCAGTTTACATCCATGTCTGTCCAGACTCATTTAATATATGTAGTGCTGATAGAGAGCTTTGTCACATGGTGCAACGACAATCACCTGAAGCTCAATATCAACAAAATCAAAGAGCTTGTGTTGGACTACAATGCTTCAAATATGGATGTTGCTGCAAAGAAGCTACAAATTCTGAAACATGGATTCTTCACAGACATGTTCAACCCGGCAGCACAGAAGATCTATACAATCAGCACAGTTTGTGTAAAATTCTGATATAATTAGCCTATGGATTCTTGAGTTATGCCAAAAAAATTGTTTAAAAGGTCACAGTGACCTTGACCTTTGCCAAATTTGAAGAAATTCCCTCTAAGCGTTCCTGAGATATCCGGACTCAGCTATCACTGATGCGGAGGCATAAAAAAAAAAAATCACAGACTAGAACCAAGTTTTAGCTGCTCTAAACAGCAGTTTCACAAGGTGCCTGAGTGGCTCAGTGACCAATTATGAGCCAAGGAGGCACAGTTGGAAGGATTTTACAAGCATTCGGAGAATTATGCTACTCTATAACAAACATTTTATTCACATTAGGGCTGTCACAATATCAGATTTTCAGTACACGATTATAAAGACCAAAACAATACACAATAACAATATTATTGCAATATCTTTAGAAAATTTGGCTAATAAAGAATATCAGTCAAGTTTTATTTTGGCAAATGAATTACACTCAAAATATATGAGTGTAGGGGGCGGAGAGAGAGTCCGTGAGCATAACTGTATAAAACCATACAAAAAATTAAGAGAGAAAAGGCAACCAGATGAACTGATAAACCAAAGACCCACAAAGCCTAACATCTGTTATTTAAACATTATTATCATATATATTAACACAATATCAGTATTTAATTTTTAAATATCACAGTTATGATCAATACCAGTAGATAGCGACACCCCTGAATTCATACGTACTGCTTGAGTAATATTTGCCATGCCAACCTTGATACTTGATGTTGAACTGTGATGGAAACTTGTTAAAAGAGTCGTTGGCTTCATCAGTTAATTCATAAATATTATTTTTTTTTAAATTATTTTCAGCCTTAGTGCAGAAACAGCACTGCAGATTTTAGTGTTCTGTACCGTGTCATAGATGGGTGGTTCTGTGGACAGGTGCTCACACAGGCCGTTAAACTTGATGTCCGAGCCAGGCAGGGACTCATTGCGACAGGAACAAGGGTAGAGGTTCTGGGAGCTGTTCTTGATCACAATGTTATCAGACCAGTTGCCCGGGCCAGTCCACCCACAGCACTTCATCTGGTGATATGAAGGAGAGGGAGGATGTGAGTCGATTATAGTCAATATTCGATTAGGATGAACGAGAAAGAGCAGAGGATGGAGTGAAAACATGTAAAAAAAAAATTTAAAAAAAAATAGGTTGAAAAGCAAACTGATAAGAAAAATCACATGAAGGCAAAACTATAGTAGCAAATCTATTGGCTCAATGAATAAGAATTTCCATTGTGGTGTTGGAGACCAATCTCTTCCTGGCTGCAGTTTTGTTCAGGAAGATGAGGGGGAAAGAGTCTTGGCAAGAAAGAGAGAGGGAGTAAGGAACAGGAACAATCTGATTTCAGCTTGCTTCAGACCTGTTTTTATTTGCTATGGACTGATTAGTTTAATGATTAAGTTCATCCAAAGTACCAATAAAAAAACATTTTCTTACTTACGCATAAAGTGTCTGCAATCATCATCAAATCGTGTAAATACTTAGTTTTATGTGCTGTGACTTTGGGATATCCTTCCCTGAAAATGAAATTGCTGCCAGCTTGAAATGGAGTGAATTTAATTTTGTTTGTTCTCCTCAAAGCATTTGAAGCTTTAAATTTGAAAAACCTAACAGCAACATGCTTTCCTTTAAACAATATCTCAGTAAATCAGGATAACCCACAGACCTCACAGTCAAACGTTTTCACAGTCTTCATAGTTCTTCAGTAGACAATAGTTCCATTAAAAACGGTTCACTGTGAGGTCTGCGGATTATCCAAAGTGAGTGACAAAGACAAGTTGCTGTCGAGTTATGCAAATGTCATTTTCCAATGTTTTGAGCACCCTGAAGAAAATTCCAATCACCTCTACTGTATTGGGGTGGAAGCAGAAAACATGGGTACATAAAACCATAACTACATGCATGGCTAGATACCACTTAAAATACTTAAAAATAATACTTCTTGTAATTTTTGTGAAGTGATATTGTAGCTGGCCCTGAACATTATGCAGAGTTCACGTCATATTGCATAGACAATAGACAGTAATTATGAGCAACCAAGTCAGAAAAAAACGTTTGAATCAGTTGTAATTCTTAGTCAGAGGGGATTAAGATCTTAATTCACACCGAACACTCAAATTCTTAAAATATATACACCCATGCTATAGCAAGAGTCGCTTTAGATCTCTGACCAAATAGCACTTGATAATCCAACCTGCTGCTGTTCATGTATCTACAGCATGTAGCATATATCTTATCACAATACTGGCAGTGTTACTGGCTGTTTTTTCAAACTAAAGGGGTATTACCACTTAAAGGTTGTATATTCAAATTTTTACTTATATTATGTTAGATACCTTAAGTGTATGTTTTGTACAAACCAGGTTTAAGTGTCAACTCACTGTCCTCTGAATGTAGTCCCAGGTGTGCTCTGTGGTCCTGTTCAGGCCAGTGTAGTTGACTATCATGCCCTTTATGATGTTGGACATCTCATATTTCAGCTGGAAATGAGATGAGAATGCAGTATAGACAATGCAAGGCTTATGCATCACACGCACAGTACTGATCACTTGTTTTAAGTTGATTAAAAAATACTATAAATTGCTTTACGTAAAGAGCATGTTTGTATGTAATCCATAAAAACAGTCAACAGATTGATAAAGAGATCCATCTTTGACAAACTTTGAAGCAGGTTAGAGAGTCTGCATTGAAGAAAAGAAAACAAACACATCCACACTACATCTTTTTAGAAAAATTACAACCAACATCTGAACTTCATGTTTCTTAGGGCAACACCTCACGTGGTATATCCCTATGAAGTCCCAGGCTGGGACGAAACATTGCACAAATACAGCTTAGTAGGAGCATGGTTCTGTGTTTATGTGGGTAAGACCACAGAGCGGTGGCAGCGATGTACTGTATCTTCAGAGCTCTACAGGAGAGGAGTGACTACCTCACCCTATTCTGGGAAAGGGCACCACCCTGCCCTGCGGTAAGCCTTAAACACAGGGAGCATGTCTAAAGCTACAGACACACACGTGCTCTCAGAGATACACACATATGCACGCACACACATATACATGCTGGAGGGCTAACAGCTGAGAGAGTGACCGCCTATCCTGAGTGCTACAGGTTCAGAGTACGAAACCGGTCCAAGAGGTTGGCGTGTCCACACACAACACTCCCTTCACACAAGCAGTGCAAACAAACATGACTGGTTCTTTTGTTTCGGATTGTTCTATTATTGATTTGACCCTAGATTCAATAGAATAGGTTTCAAAGGAAAAACCCAGGAGGTTCAAACGCTGTTTAATGGTCACCCCCATTTATGCTGTATTTTGTAACTTAAAAAGGGTGTCGAGTGACATGTTAAAGTTGCCCATGATCTAAAACTCACAAACAGCATGTGATATTTGGATGTATTTTGTATTACTGAATGAATTTTTGACATACAGCTGCATCCAAGAGATGAATTACTTGTGATTTGTCTTTTAACTTATTGGCAGGGCAGTGCCCTGAGAAAATTGTCCTCTCTAAATGTGTGTTAGTGTTGTGGTGTCAGTACACATAATTCATATTGTTGCTGTCAGAAAAGCGCTCGTTTTCAGCTACGTGACAATGTAGTTTCTTAAAAAAGAAAATCCAGTCGGTTTTTACATTGTTTATGTAGTTCAAACGGACAGTTGCTACTTATCCATTTAGTTTGTTTGCTGTGAGTTGCTCAGTTTTAGAGAGATCGACTGTAGAGATTTCTGCCTTTTCTCAAATACAATTGAACTGGATTGCACTTGTCTTGTGGTGTTCAAAGAGCCAATAAAATACATTTAAACCTTGACAGCAATGTCTCTTTCCAGAAATCATGACCCTGTTACTCAAGAAAATCCACAGACCTTGTTGTGAGCAGTTTCATGTAGGAACTATTCTGTTTCTGTATCACCGTGCAGAAGGAAGCGGGCATCTACTCATGGATGAGAGGCTAGCTAACTAAGCTAATTAGGCTAGCTAACTTTACAGCTCAGCCAAGGAAGAAGCCTTTAATATTTACATCCCGAACTGTCAAAGAGCGACAATACAGTATGTGGTTTGTTGTGACCTGCCTGAATTGTTTTCTAATTTGCTCTTTCCTGAGTATTAATGACTAAAGTTTCCCCCTGGGTTTATATATTTATATATCAAAAGGCTGTAAACATTGATACAATTTGATTTGTGTTTCAAACACAGCCTAACAAGAATGAAACGCATTCAACCCACTCTGATGAGTTGGTAGTCCCGCCTGTCGGGGGCACTGTTTCATCGAAGACTTGGAGGAAAGTGGTTTCTGTCCATTACTGTCCGTTACTGTCTTAGATAGAGCTGTGTTAGACATACCAATCTAATATGTCAGCAACAATCATTCATCATGAATTTGTTTGCCCTCTCCTTCTAACACAAACACCAAAAACACCCAGAGGGGGAACGGAGATGGCAATAGAAACCTTCAGTGTAAGAGCCTGCTTTCTACTTCCTCTACAGTTGTCACATCAACCCACCTGTTTCATCTCACTTTCTACCAGCATCCACATCCTGTCACTTTCCATTCATTGAGGGACAAAACTGTGTTTCATCACAGGATGCAGGGGGCTCCCTAACAGGTTTAGCTAAGACCTAAATGTAGCCAGTCACAGCTGTGAAGGGGGGAAGCACAAAAACCCCAGTGGGCCCCAGGGAGTGGTAGGGGGAGAGGGCATGAGAAGTAAGTGTGAAGAGGTTAACTAACAAATTAGGACAGTGTAAAAAGGGGGGAAAAAACTAAGCTAGTGTCTTACCCGATCTCTTTGGAAGTAAATGAGAACTCCAGCAGTGACCTGGGCGATCAGGATGAGCAGGAGGCAGGTAAAGTACTGGGAATAAAGAAAAAAAGTCAGTATAAAACATTTAAAATCAAAACTTTTAAAACACTGAGAATACTGCAGGAAATCAATAATAAGCAGTTACAATCAAATATATCAAATGACAAAGTGAATGAGGCCACTCACAGTTATAAACCCACAAAGACTCAGACTCTGCAGCTCCCCTCTGCTTCACAGAGCTTTATATAGAGTTTCAGCTCATTGCTGAGCTATTGAGTGCACAGTTTTATTATTTTGGTTCACTCTCATTTCTCTTACAGTGTAGTTTTCAGCCACAGCAGGCAGCTGTTTTCAGCTCTACACCCACTGTACGCTACCTGTGTGCTCCAGACCCAGTTAGTGACTAGCTGGTGAAAATAGTAGACTGTTTAGGAGGAGTTGGAAGGGACCAAAAAACAGTGAACAAATGAACTCCAAATGAATGTTAATGTTGCTGTAATGGTTGAATTTGTAAAGAAGCGATTCTTTGCTAACAAGTTCAACATCAACTTAAAAGGTGATATGTCTATATTGTGTTCACAACTTGTTTCCGCTGCAGGTATAAAAATCTCACATTATGTAACAAAACAAGCAGGAAAGAAAAACATTCTTACCTTTAAATTGTCATTAATTAGGGGTTAGAGACTAGAGCATAATCTCTAAACCCATCTGTAAGAATAGAGTAGGCCATTAAAGATTCTTCCACTCTTATCTGTGTCCTCCCTGAGTGTAATGGTGGCGTGTTTGTGTGTGTGTGTGTGTGTAATGTAAGTTCCTCTGCCAGCTGGTCACTGTCACTGGGAGAAGTAGGTCACAGCAGTTCGTCAGTTAACCCCTAGCAGGTTTAATGCTGTACAGGTCATGCACCCATCCCCACTCTTGTTGTACCCCCCACATCTCACTGGCTTAATCCCCGTCAGCACCCTCCCCACTGGAAATCCACACATGCTGTGAGGCCCCAGCCCACACATAAGCAGAAATGTGAAAGAGCTTTACTGTCAGCAGGAATCTATCATGTGTTCTTACCCAAGCTTGAGGTCTCAAGCAGGTGCATTTAGGTGAGTAACTTTGAATATACTGTATACTTATCTCACCGTAGTGGCAGTGTTAATCCCACGTCTGCCTTTTACAAAACGAAAGCAAGCTAAACCATGCTACCACTGGTGATTAAAGTGAATGTAATTCCTCACCAAACCCAGCAGACAACGAATTTCATAGATGGCTCCTATGCAGCCGAAGAAGCCCATGGCCATTGACAAGGAGCCCACTCCGATAAGGATGTAGGCAGCCACTTTCACCGTGTCTGACGATTCCTCTGAAGAAAACAGACAGAAAAACACAAGAAGAGTTCAACTTAGACAAAACCACCAAAACCTATAAACCTGCTATGACAGTTTTATAATAATTTTTAGTTAGATTCAGTTCAGTTGAAAAATGATTCACAATGCAATTCTAGTGCTTTACTCCTACAAAAGATTATTTTAATGGGAGAGAGTCGGACAAAGACAAAAGTGCGTTAAGATTAATTGATTTCCCTGTTTGGTATGCAGAGCGGGAGAGCTCCTGGAGGAGGAGGGCGCAGGGACTGAAATGGAAGATTGGAAGGTTGGAGAGGAGATAAACTGGAGCCATTATGTGGCTGCGTGTTATCTGGGATTGGAGGAGCTCCAGAGAGTCAGTTTGGTCAGAGTTTGGTCTGCAGATGAAGCCAGAATCTGCATTCTGTGAAATGGCTCCAACTCCTAAAGATTCCTGGGCCAAACCAACAAGCCTGAGCTATCAGATAACTCACTCCCGTGCATTTGGTGAAGAAGCTGACAGACACAGCAGCTCCTCAACCGCTGTTTGATGAATATAAATGCAATGCCGCTTTCTGACTCGCTCACTTGAAAGCTGAATAGATATTATTATTCAAACGTCCTTTATCATATTAGCGGCTGGTGCTTCATACAGTATATGCACACTGGCAGCTGCACAATGACCTATAAATGATCCCATAGACTGTAAAAACAAGTTGTCGTTCCAAATACAACTCTACTGTGTTAAACTTAATGACTGTACATGCACACGTATCAAGTGCTGGACAAGTCAGACTGTGAGTTGCTGCTTACAAAACACTTCATGTTTTAGCACCACCTTACTTTGCAAACCTCCTGAGTCTTTATATTCCGTCACGTACACTCAACATTAACACAGGCTGCAGGCTGTATCATTATCCCAAAGATAAATAAGCGATCTGTAGGGCGGCAGAGCGTTTTCCTACCGTGCCCCAATTCTTTGGGATAAACTACTACACTCTATCAAAAAATGAGATTTTTTTAAATCAAGGCCATAACCCTACTTATTTTTCACTGTCATACAGCAAAATCTAAAAAGGTACAAAAACAGTTAATTTCCCATTAATTTCATTATCTTATAACAGCTGATTCTCATAAAAACAAAAACGCCTTGGACTCCGGTAAATTATAATTGATATTTTTTACTCTTTTTTGACATGTTATAAACCAAAGATTAATCACTTATGCTTAGTTGCTGCCCTCCTGCCAAAAAATATTTTATGTAAATCATACATTGCACAGAAGGTGTAGTGTACTGAGACAGTTTCTTTAAAGAAATATACTTATGTACAATAAATAGACAAAATATGCAAGCTTACACAAAGGCGTCTTTACATGGATGTACAACGCTGACTCTACATGGGTTACCAGAGCAATGCAAGTGGTGGTTTGAGAATAACTGAAAGCTAAACGTACTTCAACATGTGCAATGTGCTCATGTGGGAGCAGGGTAGCATTTAAAGTGAGGCAAACAAGCACACTGTATGTTCTATATCCAGCACGCTGTTGAAGCATGTTATTTAAGTTGCACACACAGTGTTTAGGTTCCTTAAAGACAGGATTACCTGAAGAATTTTTTTAACAGAATCATCTGTAACTGGTCAAAAGATTGAGTGAGACCATCGAAACGCACTGAACATGCTAAACCAAAGCTTGCAAGAGACTGCTGGGTGTCTATTTAGTAGCAAAAGCGATCAATAACTTAAGTTCAGTTCTGAACTGGGACTACATGATACATGTTTATTTTTTTCTGCTAGATACTATAATGACAGTTATTAGGCTCTATGTTTGCTGAAAGGATCAGAACTGTTTCATTGTACTTTCACTGGCATATTTAGTCAACATAATGGAGATTTAGTCAGTGGAACGTCAAACTTTTTTTCCTCCATGTAGATCATAAGCCAGTTTTCTATAATTATTAATTGCGGGAGGCATAATTGAGATTGATGTTTGTGTGTGGTTTCCCTGCAGCCCAGTGATTAAAGGAACACTTGTTCCAGTAAAAACATACATCCTGGAGTTGACAGTAAACGTCATACAAAACTAACGCAAACCTCAAAATGATTCTCCACTGTGACCACAAGATCAGTAGCTAACACTGTGACATATTCAGGGGGGAATTCATTTTCAGTTGTTATTTCTATTCTAGATTCTTAAAATGAAAGTGTTTTAAAACTATATTTAAAAAAGAGTTTCACCCCAGACCCTCGACCAGGGGCGTCAATGTGGTAGAGCAACAGATACTGTACTTTATAAACATCCTGGTGTGGAGCCGGCATCTCTGTTCTGTGGTAATTTAACATGCATAACATTCAGTCAGCATGGGTTTGCCTAGTTACTGTGCTGTTCTGTCGTGTAATATGGCAAGTTTCCATGTAGGTCTCTGCTAGATATTCTAAAATAGTTCATTGGGTGGTTTCCATGAAACTTTCCATTTAAAGAGGCAAGAATTATGGTGCCCTTCAAAGCTGCTAAGGGAGGAGGAGGAGGGACTGTTTGGTATTGCAAGTCCTTCTGTAAACATGACCAGAGCCACACATTCAGCTTGTATGGAGCGAAGAAAGTCATGGTTGACATTATGTACAGATTTAAAATGTAAACATAAACAGATCAACTTTTTGTGATTAAGCAGCCCTCCCCCACAAAAAAAAAAACAACCTGTACCTGCCAAGTAAAGTTTTTTTTCCCCATGACTTTGGAAAGTTTCTGAATTAAGCCGCCACATATTTCCAAACTCTGCTTTGGTGCGCTCTCTGGCTCACAGACATCTTTTCCAAGACTGACTTTTGTTAAAACATAAGGCAAGCTGTGTTTTGGCAAGTGCCAGAAAGATAAATTCAAGGCATCATATGACTGAAGTAAAGTATTTGCAGCACTGTATTGATACAGAGGGGTGTACATTGAGGGGAAGATGCCCTTTTAACTAGAATATAAGGGGCCCAAAAACATAACACTCACAAAGTTACTCTGCCTAATGTCATTGTGACAGCTGCAGAGGCTTCTATTAATATGACTCATAAAGAATGGAAACTGAAAATAAACAGTTCCTGTTTATGGTCAGGCAATGGTACAACTTCTAAGGGGAACACACAAAGTCAATAAAGAGCTGCTTGCATCATTGGTTTTTGTTCCTCTACAGGGTGGAAAGAGTTTCCCAGTAAGGTAGAAAACCAGTGACCCAGGGAGGAGTTGAGGTCGACCCATCCTTGGAACAGGGAACAAAAATACATGGAGGAGAGAAGGTCATCAAGCCCCACATATAAAGGGATATCCTCAGGGTATCAGTGTAGCAGGATCTCTGCTATCTCTAGAGGAACAGCTGGATTATCATAACAATAAGAATGCGGCTGGCAAGGCTGATGGATACTGTACGGCCTTTATGTTCTGGATGCTTAACTGGAGATAAGCAAACTCAGCTCTATAATAACCTTGGAGTGATTCCTCCGTGAGTAGTGACCTCGAGAGCTGAAATGTGAGTCAGAGAAAGACAAGGCTCAGTCTGACTGGTTGGGACACAAGGTCAGTTCTGGTTGTTCTTTGTCAAAACTCATTAGTCAAAGCAGCACAAACCTCCATCCTAAATATAGATTTCTCCAGCTCTGCTCAGCCCTCAAATATAAGCCTTTCACATCAAAAAACTTCACATAGTTAGTGATGGGATTTAATCACCTAATGGTTTCAGTTTGAAAACGTTATTCACTCTTGTGTCAATATTGTCTTTATAAGTAAGGGCAGTAAATTTCATTGTTGTTTCAGATTGCATGCTATAACCACATCTAAGGTTGATCTGCATGAGTTAACACTCAGACGTAACTTTGCAATGCACATCATATGCTCATCTCATAGGAAAGGGGTATCTCATTAAAAGAAACGGTATATTTGACTTCCAACTAATGTTGGGAAGAAAACTTTACTGCTGCTCTCGGCAATGCTCCATCTGGGATGAATACACTGAAAGCATTTATAACAAGATTTATGGCAACTAAGGTTTTCCATTCATGGCTTTCTTTCTTTTCAGGCGAGGCTGGAACTGGATTTGATTATGCTCTCTCTAGTGTCTTCACAGCAGAAAAATAGATATATTGTTGTCTGTGGCAAAGCTGATACGTTTTAGGAGAATGCTATTTGGAGGCTTGCTTTCTTTTTTACTACACAGTGTCTGCAAATAGATCTATGACAACGTCTGTGAAGGTGGGAGATTCTATCTGTGCACCTCTGCCATCTGGGGAGCAGAGAGTGTTCAAAGTACAACTCTATGGAAACTGGGGAAAATAAAGTTGCTATTTTCCAACATAAGATAAAACAAGTTAAGATTCGACTCCCCTGGATCTCCACAGATGTGTTCATCAATGTATGTCTGTATGTCTACAGAGTAGCTTTTTGAGTGGCTGTGGACATTGTTAAGCTTAACTGTGAATAATATTTTTGGTTTGGTGCGAAAATCCCTTTGTGGTTCCTTGGGAATGATTCCTGTGGAATAACATTCGCATAAACCATGCAGAGTAGGCCAAGGTTTTTAGGATTGGACACACACGCTTTTCAATCTCTATTTCCACTTCCACTTTGCTCAGGACAGCTGAACTGACATGGGCCAAAAGTTCTGAATATGTGCTGACGAGAGTGTTATCACTAAAGGACGCGGCAGCAGGACTGAGGGTGTGTGTGTGTGATACAACACTTACGTAGAACAGCAATGAAGCTCTGGTTATCAAAGAGGACCCACAGACCAAAGCCCATGATCAATACTCCGAAGATCTGTGGAGAGGAAATAGAAAAGAATCAGGCACCAAATTTCATGTGAGAGTAAAAGACAGAATCTGTGCTGGTGTTACTTAAACAGAGGGGCTTATTTTTGCTTCTTCAGTCTGTCACAACTGGGATTAATCAGATTATCACCCTCCTTTCTGTCTCTTTCTCTCACAGCAACATGCAGAGGGAAAGGGGGCGTGGAGAGGATCAAGAGACTCACTCTACTGTTTTTTCTAAAGTTAACACAGTGCCAGTCACAGGTCTACCAGTCATACTCAGATTTAATATCCCGTTCGGAACAGAAAACTAATCACTGTTAAGCAAGGATAAAGAAAATAAAAGAAATGAGAAGAGTCATGATTTCTAGACTGGAACATTTTGTCACTGGCATCTGAAAGCCTCAGAAAATTATCAGTTTTAGCTTATGTACCCTTGTAATGAGGTTATGAAGAGCAGAACTTCTATGTAATTAAGAGGGCCCTTGTTTAGACCTTGTGGGGCACTGTAATGGGGGCAAAATCCATAGATGAGAGGCTCTGTTGATTCACCAGCTTCCCTTCTTGGACCGCCGCCCCTCCTCAAACCCCACAACAGTCATTAAAGTCCTGGTTAAGAGCAGTTCATTTAGAGGGACTGTTGAGCTCCCGGCAGCCATCATTAGCCCACCACTTCCTGGCTTCCCCTATCCTCCACTAGCCTGATCTCTCCACATGGACAAACACTGACACACACACACACACGCTTCCTATTAGACACCAGTTGAGTGTTCACATCAAACGGTCTGCGTCAGGTTTATAGCCACAGTCTCATTGGAAAGGTCTGGACATCCTCGCAGAGGCAGTTTTAGGAGTCTGGGGCTAATATCACCCCTTGGACATTATGTTGTTACCGGTGTGAGAGAAGAGGAAACAAGCAGAAACCATCTGCTGCTGTTTAGACACGGCTGTGTTGAGGTATTCTGTAAAGTGTCTTGCCCCTAGCAGAGTCACAGGGACATTTCCCTATGTGTCTCCACTAATATCTGGTGCTACTAGAATGAGGAACCTTATTCAAATAAGAACCGCTGAAAGGCATCAGATGGCTCTAAATGAGTGTAAAGAGTGAGTGACAAAGTTGTAGTCATGTGACATGATTCTGACATTGCACGCTGTGCATTTGCAGTTATTGCAACATGGCCACCAAGCACTGATAAAGAAATGTAAATACTTACAAAGAAGAGAAGGTTGAAGAGGAATAGAAAGTACTTGGTGACTGTGATGCATCCTTTCCCCATGGCTGTGCCTCTGGAAGAGAGAAGTGAACAGAATTTAGTGGTTAAATTATTACATAAGATGGTAATATAACAGTATAGTGTAGGCGTGTGAGATAAAACGAGAAGACAGACACAAGATGGAGAAAAGATACAATAACAAAACAAAGACTAGCTTTAAAATAGCCTTGCTTTAATGGTACAGTAAGTAAGTCAGCCACAGAACAAGGAGACAAAAATCTTTATAGTTGGGTTCCTGATTAAACACGGCTTAATTCATTTTCAACAGCCACATTTCTCCGGTCTTAAACAGCCCAACCTGCTCTAATCTCCACTTTTATAAGACAACAATTACTTTTATATGACAAAAATTGGCCTCTTCTCTTAAAATATTAGGTTTTAGGACAGTGTTGTATGCTTTGAAAAAATGTTTTTTTTTTAAAACGAATGAAGTTTGATTCTTGACAAACAAGAGGAACCACCCTGGTGAGATGGATAGGAGGGATGACCACTGCAAAAATGGTAAGTGGTGAAGTCATGATGACTGTGTGGAGGAACAATGACAACATGTGGTTAAGCAAGCTATTATCATCACAAGTAGCAGAAGGAAACTAGGCTAAACTACAACTATGTTTACTAGCAGCAACACGCTTGGTTAGAATCAGTGTTTTACAGTCAATTTTATGAACTATTTCAAGTCAAATATACAACAGGAGCATCTTATTTAAAAAACATATTCAGCCATGAGCAATAAGTCTGGCTGATGTCATATAACCACATAACAGACAACACATTAATGCTGTGAATCAGACCCTCAAAGCAAGCAGAGAACTGTAGATGTCTGACATTATAAGTTTGGGCATGTTACACTGATATCCGCATCTGGTTTTACAAACAGTTTACCTATCCCTCATACATAATTGGGTTTCCCATGTACACAGATGTATAAGGGCACACACGCATATGATATTGTGCAGTGACTTTTCTATGAGTAACGTGTTCCTCTGAGGAAACACCTGTAAGCCAGGCAAGCACCACATATACAGCACAGTAGGAACACTTTATGAAACTCTCTGACAACATGATTCAGCCTGGGCTCCAAAAGTCCAAAGAAAATATTTAGCACAACCAGACATTTTCCTGCACTGGGAGTACTGAATATAAAACCAGCCATTGTGGTTATTGAGGAGTCTGAAAATATCCTATAAACACAACTTGTATCAGGTGACACGATGTTCCATTCTCTCTGTCTTTTTTACATCAAAACTGTAGTTTCTTCCGAATGTCTGGGCACATAATAGTGTGGATTAATTTTTATTTTAAATACTATTTTTGGAAGCAAAAACCAATGACCTTATGTTTATTGTGTATTATTTCAGAATATAAATAATTCTTACTTACAATCCTTCAAAAAGGTCCCATATTTTGCACCATTTTGTTTTTGATTGATCTTTGTCTGCCAGACCTCTTTTGTAATAGTGGATTTCATGTTCAGAGACTTGACTAAAGAGCACATGGCACAGAAAACTAATATTGTTTTATGGCAGAGCAAGTGCTGGCTGGGTAAATAAAAACCGCAATGCGTCTTTAACCAAAACATCACTTCCTACAAAGAATCTAAAAATATCTAATCTTCCTAATTAGAATAATGAGTCGGTATTATAAAACACTGAAAGTTAGGATTCACCAAGTAATACAATTTGAACTATTGGGAGCCATCACAGCAACACCAGTTATTTAGAGTAACCAAGTGCAAACATGGGCAAATAAATACCGTATATTTCTGATCTAACATGCTCGGCTGGCTTTAAGCTTCAGGCAGAAGACACATTCTGTAGAGTAGACCTGTCAAAAGACGGCTAAGGTTAATAAGACTACTTCCAATCACCTATACTAGGCTATTAAATGTACTTGATAACCTCAATACAAACACAAATTCATGTTTACAAAACTGAACACAGTATAAAGCCAAAACCACACAGCAGATAGCCCTGCAAAGTAGATAATCCTTAAAGGAGATTGCTGGTCTTTATGTCTAGATGGTGAGCAGCAGTGAGGATTAAAAAAGGCTTAGTTATGAAAGCCATTGTTTGTTGACTGAGCCGCGTCCATCTGAATAGAATTCCTAACAATGCCTCAATGCTACTTATTAGATTTTTTTCAAACAACAAATAAAATAGACTAACAGGCCCAGCCCATTCATTCTGAAGCAGCCATGACTATATTGAGGTTAGCAGCAAAGCTAAATCATAAATACACTTTTTGCATGACTTCCATGCAAGCTCACACACTGAGCCGAAACTGGGACCATTTATAGGTTAATTTTTGCTGAACCTACACAGACAAACCCAATCACACTTGACTTCCTGAAAGTGAGTGGCAAATTTGCTCCAAGGTAAAAATACATAGTGAAATGTGCAATGGAAATTAAAAGCAGAGCCAAACAGCAATTCCAAGTAACAATGCCATTATAACCTTGCATAACCGCTAGTAATTATAATGCTGCGGACGTCAAGACAATGTAGTTTATCTGAGATGGGACGGCAGAAACAGACAACAGTAAGCTCAGGCTTGTGATGCAAAAACCATGTGCACATAAGAAAATACTTGCTTTAAGAAACTGCAAATGAGTCACCTGAATTTCCCAAACTAATACAGCCATTTTTTCCCCTTCCTAGCCCCCCCCCCCCTCCCCCCTCCATTGTTTTGCATAAGTGATTAGGGTGCAGGAGTTGTTCAATGGAAATTGTTTGTTTATAGAAGCATTTGGGACAGAGATGATTAAAGACAGCATTAGTTGCAGATGGCATCGAAATTCATCATGAACCCAGCATGGATCAACTACAGCCCTGTTGCACTCAAAAAGTTAGGCATCGTGCCAACCTCTATCTACCACCACCTCCTATCATATTAATATACAGTATGACCCATTTACAAATCTGTGAGGCCATCACGCTTGCATGAACCTGCCCAAACCATCCCGATACTAAAGCCCTTAATACCATGCCAGAATCCTGCTTTAATGTCAGAAGCAGTGCTGTTTTTCTTGCAATGAGGATGTTGCTCATAGCTTTGTCTACAGATGCATTTTGGGGATTAAACTAAAAAAGAAAAAAAATGTAAGATGAAACAGCTTCACTATATGTAAATTCAGTTTTGTGAGTAATATGGCAGCTTGCAAGGGTGAGGACTAGCTCTGACAGTAATAATTTCATTATCAAAATATTGTTC
>JBBPCS010000917.1:13587518-13602273 GCA_037974645.1 Hollardia meadi | reverse complement strand
CATATACATACATACATACATTCATCTGGTTCATGCAAAATCTATAGTCTAGACAATGTTTCATCAGCTGAGTTGTTTCATCAATTGATAAGCCTCAACAAATTCTTTAAAGATGGAGAGGATTCCATATTCAGCATTAATGGGCCTCATATTGCATGACATAAAGGGGTAAACTCCCCCACAGTGGTTCAGTATTAGGCAACTTCCCACCATACAGCGGAAATGATGAAGCATCTGTGGCAAAAACAAAGAAACAGAGCACAACTGTTTGTTTATTTTTATACCTAGTACTAGATTTTACTGATCAGCGTGTATATACAAAAAACAGTGACATCTATCACAAGTTTCAAGAGGCACAATTGCTAAAAACCAAGCACCAAAGTATTTGTTTTATGGTATAAAATAGAGAGAAGAATGAGATGTGGCTTTGGATAGGATGTAAACATCATCTCTCAGCAACAGGGTCATTTTTTTTCTGCTGTTGTAAAGCATAGCTGGTTGTTTCCGGCACAGCCACTTTAATAAATGATGTAAACACCAGTCTATTAACCTCTTGAAACCCAATTTGTGGATCAGAAGCTGCACTTTAACTGAAAATGTGAGTCTTTTATTCACCAATAGCCTCAAGGTGTGGTCTCCTACACAGTATCAAACCACCCACCTACAATGCTATACTGTGGTTTTTCAAGATAAATTATGTGTGTGGGTATACGAGTCATTAAGGACTTTGTACTGTGGTACACTGCAGTTTGTAAATGTGACACACAGCAACCAAACACATGGCTAGCTGAAGGGTGATGGTGGCCAATTGAAACATTTCAACAAACCCAAAGGCGGACACCTACATATTTACAATTTTCCATTTCTTTTCTGTCACTGAATAACTGATGAATCTGCTTATAATTTCTGTGGTAACATTAAATGAAACTTAAAGTTGATGTATGAAATTCTGCTTGTAAACCACAATATTGCTAAAAAAACCCCCAAAAGAACATTGTGGCAATGGGATGTTGCCTTGAATGTTGTGTGTAGGCCTCCGTAGGCTACAGCTACCAGTCTTTTTCATATCAAGCCCTCTTATACACACAATTATCCTAACAAAAATAACTGTGTCCCATTGAATCATCTCTGATAGCTGATAACTGTGCAGAAAACCTATGTCACAGAAGATAGTGGTACATAACCAACACTTTTGCTTTAAAAAAAAAAAAAAGCTTTATAAATACATACATACAACACAAAATTTTATTTTAATAATACACTATCAAAGCTGATGGCTGAAGTCACTTTGGAAGCTAAAATACACTTTAAAGTTGAGACACTGGGATGGTTAAAACCCCTATTAAGTGAAATAAATAGATATAAATAAATAAATATAAATTTCACAATTTCTCCATATGCTCGAGCTAATCCCTGGAGGTCCTTCATTTTGGGGACCACTTGACATCTGCTTTAACGTTTAAAGTTCATATAAAGAACAACAGCATAGACCTTTATGTTAAAGATAAAACCATAATGCCGCACAGACGCTAGCTACAACATATGACTGCACACATAGTCACAAAAAAAGTTGAGACCACAGCAGGCAGGTTTCTACTGTGAACTCCAACCCTGTCCATTGACTGACCCTGGAGCATAGGTTGACTCTGAAAACGACTGACTGACAGAATTTCGTTTAATTTTAGGGACAGTAGCTATTTCAGAGACTGAATTTACTCGCACATTAAAGAGCGTTAGCTTTACGTAAAGTTAACGTCAACGGTAAACTAACGTCTCTCTCAAAGCTAGCCAAACACGTTAGCGAACTTTCTGTTAGATTAGCATAAATTGTGTCATTAACGGTTTTCTGGAGCTACTGTAGACAAAGTTTTCTCCAAGGAAAGTCAGACAGCTCGGCTAACTGGTAGCGGTAACTTTTACTAATCTGTCGTAGCTAATCTTATATCAATACTAGCTTAATGTATGTAAACACGATTTAAAAACTTACTTTTACTTCTTCTAGAAAGGTGGTAACAGATGGTTGAGGGTCGACTGTCTTCGGTCTTGCTTGCTGTGACTGAACAGTCTCTGGTGAGAAACAAGAACTGAGTGTGCGTGTGTGTCTGAATAGGTTAAGTGTTCACACCCCTACCGCAGACTCCTTTTTTTTAACCCTCTCCTGCCCGGGTGCCTAGGGCAGGAGGTGGTGGTAGAGGAAGTATTCAGATCCTTAACATGAGTAAAATGACTTATACAGCACTGTAAAAAATACTCTGTTATGAGTAAAAGTCCTGCATTATAAAAGTGTTTTATCAGGATACTTAAAAGTACAAGTAAAATTACTTGATGCAGAAAAATGTTATTATTATTATTATTACGCATGCATTAATTAAAAGCAGGATTTTATTTTTGTAGTTGGTTGAGGTAGAGCTAATTTATTGATTAATCTGATTATATACTTGATTAAATTATTCTTTTTAAGTAGAGTGAAATACCTATCCCAATTAACCTAAAGTGACATCAGCTTTGTTTTGTCCAACCAATAAAGAAAACCTCAAAATTATTAAAAATATATTGAAATATTTACAAGGGAATGCAGCAAATATTCACATTGGAGAAGCCGGACCCATGACATGTTTGGCATTTAATCTAAAACATTTTTTTAAAAATTACAAATTAAATTAAATAATAGTTGCGAATTAATCTTGTCAATGGACTAATTGGCTAATCATTTCAGCTGTACTGGTATATTCTGTTGAGTGGTTTAATTTTTCTTCATAATTTTTCAATGCAAAATCTTAATTTGTAAACTTACTAGTAACTAAATCTATCAAATAAATCTAGTAGCGTGTAAAATACATAGGCCTATTAAATAATGAAAAATTAAAATAAATATATTGAATTAAGAATACACATTTCCCTCTGAAATGTAATAGAGCAGAAGTGGCATATAAAAAAGATTCAAACACAAGTACCTGACATGTGTAACTAATTACAGTACTTATTTACACATCACCACTGATAACAGTACTATGTCATCTGTTTTGGTCTGATGATCACATAAAGACAGTTTGGGTTATCTTCAGATTAAGTTTTTTGTAATCGTGAGGAAACAGCTTTTTAAAATCACAAAATAATTATACATTGCTTAGAGAAAACACAACAAAAATAATTACAGCCATTGTCTGTCTCCCGTAACATTACGCAAATTATACCAGAAGATGGTCAACCAGTTATATTTACATGTGTGTTGATCATAAGCTGTTGCTGGGTAAACCTTTCCGAAATGTTTGACTGCCTTTTAAATGATCCATTGTAAGCCAAAATACTGTTTACCGTCATGCCTGGTGGAAGGAACGGAGGGAATGCGTGCACGGACACATGGGAGCTTTTTGCCTATAAACAACCCTAACCCCACACACATTTCCTGTGCCATACAATTCCCCTTTTCAGCCTTAGCCTAATATGTGTGCAAAGGAGAGTGCACTGGGGATAGGAAAAGGTTAGGCAGGAATATGTGGTAGGCTACATCAGGTAGAGTCAATTAAATTTCCAGAAAAGATTTTTGTGCAGACATGAAGATAATCATGCTGTGACATGTTCAACACTTTTCAAACAGAAAACACATAACAAATGCGCGACATTACATAATAACTCTCTATTTGTTAAAACATTTTAGAACAAAGTTGAAGGTTCTGTTCTGTGAAGTGATGTTTTGTTGAACGGAACAGAACATTTTGCTGGAAAATCTTGAATTTCAAGGTTACTTGAAAGGCTGCTATGGGCTGTCAGCTATCAAATTAAGAGAGTAAAAAAAACAAAAACGACTATACCTATGCCAAAAAATGAAAGTCTCACCCTTGCAGGCACAAATACAACAGGTTTAAAGCATACTCAGGCTCTTCCCACTGAGAAAACATGAGTGGAGTTACACTAGATATTTTCACTGAGTAGAAGGCTTTTCTCAACCTTATGATTCCCATTGTGTAAGTTATGCATTCCTGGTATTTTAGGATGTTTGAAGTGGTTGATTTGGATTCTGATCTTTAAAAAGAAATGAATACATTATCACTCCAGTAGACCTTGGTAAGGAATACAACTGACATCTTTTTTTCCTGACATTTTTCTGAAATGACAAGGAACAAAGTTAATTCCATAACGTTTGAAGTCTTCAAAATAAACAAGTGTCCTTTATTTCAAACTAAATAGTGAAAATCCATAAACAATTCATTTTTGAAATACAATATAACACATATATACATAAGAACACAATGCTACAACTTGAAACAGTTTGACCTGGTATGCTATTCACTATAGTACAGTATACAGTATGTTGGGTTTACATCAGAGGGAGGGAACAGCTCAACTTATCATTACCATTCCAACTTTAAAGGACATAACTTTACAATGTTTTTGAGTATGTTACAGCAGATGAGCAGGAGCATATTTCTCTGCCTCCATTCTTCTGGCCCTTCTTACCCACCCCCCTCCCCAAAAAAACCTGCTTTACAGACCTTTTTCATTTCACAAGGTTGATGACTTGAGGCCTGTAGTATCGACGTAAATGGATTGACTTTTTTTTTCTTGAACTCCGTAATTACTATGCTAGTCAGGACAGAGCAGTAGGTTGAGGCGAACAATGTCACTCGGGAGAGCTGCATCTAATTAAACACTGAAGAAAAAAAAGATAATTACAACTTTTCAGGATTACAGGAGACCTCTCCCATGTTTCGCGTTCCCTATCTGAACTCACCCAAGCTCACCCAAGTAACAAGCACATTTGCCTTCAGCGCCGGACTCGCAAATGCAAACCCTCAATCACTCTGACCTCAGGACCACTCCCTTCTGGGGCAGGACTGAACGTGGTCATTTGCAACAATATGGACCACCTTTGGAGGTAACCTACAGAATGTTTCTTGTTTGACTCAAATTGATGTTTCAAGTTAAATTTACAGGATGGGTCTACTAAATTTAAAGTGTCTTTTGGACTGGCCTTAGGTGCTGAAGATTATGACATGGAAATCAGAGTTGACAAATTAGTGCTTGCACAGCTCTAAAACTCTGAGCTGAAAGTATCGGGTGGTAGAAAGTGTACCGAACCTATTGATTGGGTGGAAACTGTTGGGGAATAGGTTTTAAAGCACATACAGTTTAACTGCCTTATAAATTACATTTTCCTTTTTAGGCTTTTTGCCATTTTAGCATCTATTCACCACCATTATCGTCTTTATCAGCTTTGCGTTCTAGTTGGTGGCAGCTTGCTACACAATTTGAGCTATTTCTTTTGCTGGATTATATTGCATGCATGACGCCAAAAACACAAATATCATTTAAATAGGTACAAAATAACACACGACAAGAAAGGTTAACCTGTGAAAATCTTTCAACTAATACTGAACAAGTTCCCTGTTTGGTTCACAAGAACACCACATTATAGTAAATACTTTTTATTTACATATATACAAAAAGTAGGATGCAGTGTTGATGACTGTTCTTTTAAGTAGTTTTAAGGCAAGGCTAAGGATATGGTGTATATAAAAAACTGTGCTACATCACTGAATAGGAACCAGCTCAGGTTTGTTTGCCCTGCACACTCACATGCTCGGCTTGTGACACAAATTTTACAGTAAAGGTTAGAAGGTTAAAAGCTTTCTGTAAGATAGCTCAGGCCTAACAGTGAACACACAAGAACTGCACTTGTTCTCTTCTATGAGTCAGTTCACATGTGCATTTATCAACATGACATGTATTAATCTCAGTAGTGTGAATATTCTGTAAAAAACGATTCCTATTCACTTTGGTAGAACTTCTTGACCTCAGGGAATAAAAACAGTCACTTTGTCCCTGAAAAATTGTTTAGGTTCAGCATTTACTTTTGCACAGTCTAAATCTGAATATGATTGATGGGCATGACAGAGTAAAGACTGACCTTTGCTTTTGAGTTTAGCTTATCTGACTGCACCTGAATCTTACTCCAGTTGATGCTTTTTCCATTCAACGTGTTCACTGGAGAGCTGTCAGAGAGGCATGCAAGAGTACAGATACCGAGGCTTCACTTTGGCATACAGACAGTATGAGTTAACATCAACAGCATCAAACAGGAAACAGATTATTATAACACAAACTCATGGTCCTCGAGTGTGATTAGGAAGCGGTGTCAAGATGCAAAGTTCTTTCAGATAACACTAAATACTAAAATCTAGAAATCATGTAGCTGTACATGAACATACTCAGATGTTTGACATTTCTCTGTACTGTACATATTAAATCAAATAATTAGGTGACACAGGAGCACAATGCACTATGAACTGCTAGCTCCTTCTTTATAATAACAGCACTTGGGACTGAACATAGGAGGAGTGTGTGTCAAGAGGGGCTTGACCTCACAGCCCAGCGAAAGAGCAATTCACTTCTACCATGAGGTTTCTCATTCTTGCTGAAGAGTCTGGAATGTGACACTGTGCTTATCTGTTGAATACTGGGGATTACAATAGACTGTCATATGGACAGGGGCAGGGGGCATCCACTGGTGATACTCCAAGCCCCAGTCATATAATATTCTACACCTTCTAACCCCCCTCTAACCTCCCTCGACGTATCACACGGTCAGCTCAGATCTTCTTCGGCTTACGGCCCAGGTGGTAGTAGTAAGCCATGGTGACCACCAGGAAGAGCACTCGACTGAGGAGCAAGAGCATGGCAGCATTGGGGAGGATGCCGATCTCCATTAAGGTGATGGATGTCACTGAAAGAGCAACATTAAGTACTTGAAATATATATTGTTTTAATTATAAGTAACAAGGTACATTGTAAATGATTTTCTTATCTTAAAGGATAGGATCACCGTTTTTCAAGTCCATCTTAAAACAATACTCATATGCTATATGTACATTGAAAAGAGTTCTTTTTTTTAGTACAAAATTCATTGTTTTTCCTTGGGCATCATTTCCTTGCTGAGCTGGGTTTGAGAGATTGTATAATGAAGAAGGATTTTTGTGCTGCAAGACGAGAAAGAAACCAACTTGATTTCTGTAACTGACTGCTGAAGCCTCATGCTAGCTTTTAGCTGAACATTTAGAAGAAAGTTTTACACAGAACAAGGACTGTAGGATTTGTCCTCCATCACTTGCATTGAAATTACTGTTGGAAAGGGACTTCTCAGGTTTATTATGGACAGGAGGAAAAGTTTTACAGATAATGTACATATACATTAATTTAATGCAAGGCTGTGACTCCACACATTAAACACAAGAGGGCAGTGTCAACACATAATATTTGCAAAATTCTCTGGTAACTGACTAATGGTTTGTTTCAACTCAGTCACTCTCAAAGTGAGATAGCAAAGGCTCATGCTGTGACTCTAACAGCTAGGGACAAAAAGACATAACTAGAACTATAAATGAATGTAGTGAAAATGTGTAATCACCTAGAAACTGGACAGCAAAGTAGCAGGCTTCACTGAGCAGAGTCCACTGGATAACGATTTTCTCTGCTGTGTAGAGACCATTCCACATGATGAGGGCCAGGCCTGGAAAATGATGTGATGAAACGAAATTTATAGGTTCAGGGGCATGGGAAAGAAAACAGAAAAAAGAGGAAGCTTAGGAAAGAAGACTCCTACATGTCCAAAGAACAATTCCATGAACCAAACTACTATCAGTACAGTTTACGTGCAGCTCTACTCTAACTGTAATCTGTGATGCCATGTGCACATGGTGATAATTGGCCTATTGATTCCGTTGAACGCTCTGACTCATTGATACTGATAAAAGCCTGTGCTCAATCATGTTGTTTCCCACCATTCGTCCAGTTAATTTTCCTGCATTTCACTCCCACCCACACACACCAGTGAGGCGATGGAAACGAACAGGGGTGGGCAGAAAGGTGGGAGGGCTGGTGGACTGTATCTTCTCCCTGCTAGGTTCCATCTGGCAGATGAGACCCCATCCTTTGCCTTCTTTACCGCCCCCTGTCTTGTAAGACATTACCCCTTTTTCTCTGCTAATCCCCAAAGCCCTACTGACATTTAAAATAAAGAAGCCAGCCTTTTGTTGGCCTTTTGAGATTGAATTAATGTTTTCCTCCACAGTGCAATGTGTTCAAGGTTTTATCCTAACCCTGTTTTAGGGTTATTTTTGATTTGTTCAGATTTCACATGGTACAGATTTATCAAGATATGTGTACTATGTTTGAAAGTATAGTGTAAAGTTTCTCTTTGGTATTCCTGTAAATGTCTCATGGGGAAGAAAGAGCAGAACATATTAGATTAAATATTTTATGCTCCTTTATCTACCAGTATATAAAGGTCTAGTTGCTGATGTACTGACATATGTTATAACCCGACTAAGATGAAAGTAACAATCTGGTAATTTACGGAATATATGCTAAATCTTTGCTCTCATCCTCCGTCATTTTGCTGCTTACTTTCCTATTAAGGAGCAACCTTTGTTCCACCTGCCTGTGTCACAGTCACATTGAGCCTCTTCACAGAGCAATCACAAACCCTGTAATCACTAACTGAGTGACTGACTCACCTACTTGCCTGACAGCCTTTTCTCAAACTAAGGCCATTAAAATAATTGTTCACATCTACAATATAATATAATGTTTGCGAGAAAAGCTTTGACCATCTCTTGGGTGGGTGGCATGGCACCAGAGAGCGGGGAGGGGAAAAAAAAACACAATTTAATGCATGATTAAGTGAGCAAGCTGAAAAATTTAATGGCAGTTGCTATTAGCACCCTAGCTGTAGCCAACAATGCCAGCTGAACATGGGGAGGAAAAGCCAATGTGGCTATATACACCCAGGTGTAGGCTATATAGCATGGCAGAGACAAGCTTCCAGGTGTCTGTAGCCAACAATGCCAATGTGGCTTCAGCTGTTGAGGTTTCTAGCCAACGTCGTTGAATAGGGCTGTGCGATATGACGATATCAATCATTTGACGACAGAAAAATCGTTTGTCAACATTTTAATAACATTCAAGAAAAAAAAAAAAGAGACAAATGCAGCGATTGTATTGCGGGCTCTCCTATTTAATGTGGGCCTACTTGTGCCTTTGTTTTGAAAAAGTGCACCTGGTCTCGATCGGCTTCGTGATTAACAAGCCTTCTCCCCAAGCAGCTCACCTGCAGTTGTGAAAATGGAATCGCAGTGGGTGCACTGTGCTGTGATTTGTAAGTACTTGTTGCCTTGCTGCTTGCCCTTGCTGCCGCCCCCCCCCAAGCGAGTGATTACCAGAAAGTCAAATGGTCCATTTAAAACGAACCATGGTCTTTTCCTAAACCATACCAAGTCCATGAAGTAAAAAAATTAAAACTCAACACTGACTTATGGTTTCATGTGGGATTTAAACCACAGCCTCCCATCTGAAAGTCCTGTGTTTGACAAATCCATCCAAAGACCTCGTCACTAAGCTTCTCCCAACTGAAGAGACCTACAGTCACGCTCACAGCACAGTTAGGCCAGACTTGCGCTCACAACCAGCATCCAATCACAAGGACATGTTGATGAATGGCAAAGAGTACTAGCAAATCACAGCGCATTAGTCCTAGCCAATCACAGAAAATTAAGGCGGGACTAGGCAGAACACTTAACAACAAAAAATGCTGACTTGCCACTATGCATGCAACACGTTTTTTGTGGAGCCGGGGAGTGGGGAGTGAGGGGGCTGGGTATAAACAGCCGAATAGCTACTGTGTGAATATTTTCACCCGAGTGCAAAAAGACACTCAGAAAATTTAAATGTAGAGTAATGCACTGCCTCCTCTCTGAGATCCAGGCCAACCCACACACATACAGGACATACACTGTCCTGCCACCCCTTACTGTGTTGTAGCCTAAAGGAATGATTCTGCAGCAAGAAGGGAGCTTTTTGTATATCATCTGATCGCGTGAATAAATGCATAACAAGACATTACCACAAGAGACCATATGCAGTTGAGCAGTGGTTATTTCTAGCATGTATATAAATAAATATTAAAATGTGTGTCAGCATTATTGCAGCATAGTGAATGTACTCCCTTATGTAAAGCTGCAGTATATTCACTGTCGTGAATAGCTTTGTGTACTTACAATGTGTGTCTTAATTTTAGGAGTGAAGGCTTACTAAGCAGTGCTCCTCCATAAAGGCGAACAGAGATGTTAGTCGTAGAGAGCTCCTCCTCAAAAACAACCTCATATAGCTGGTTAGGAAACACCAGTGCCTGTGTAGGAAAACAAAAGCACAACACAACTCTGTCATATCAACACAACAGCATTCTGTCCTCCAAAATGCAGCAGCATTGACAAAGTCTTCCTGTCTGTGAGTTAGAATCATTACGTATGCCCTGAACACTGAGGATATTGAGCGTTTACGCGTTATGTCTGACGAAGACATAGCTGTTTCTCCAGATGCCCTAACTGGTTGGAAAATAATCTACAGTAACTCACTGCTGGGTTTGAATAACAGGATTTTCCCAATTTCTAAAATTAGCTCTTTTTCTCCTACAAAGCATACAGAAAAGTATCTATGTTAATAGAGAGAATTAAAATTGAATGAAGATTTTTTTTAAAGTCATAAATCTGAAAAAACACAGCGTTGATAATTTAAGCAACACTTACCATCAGGGCCATGACTGTGAAACCCACTGCTGAGATGAGTATCCACACCCTAAGAGGAGAGACATCACATCACTTACTGTATCATTCCTGCAACCATTGTACATTTGTTTTCTCAGTGTTCACAAGATGTTGAACTTTACTGGAGCTGATGCACAGATGACCTCACACAGTCTGCTGTGTGACCTGTTCTGAGCAGTTGATGTCTCACCTCAGCCCAATAGGCTCTCGCACTGCAAACTTCATCTCATTTCCGAGCACCTGACTGATCTGTGAGCGAACAAGGCAAGACAAAAGAAAAAGGAAATGACTTAGGAGAAGGGAAATGTTACAGCAATCATGTCATCTTAACACATATCTATTATGACAGCCTTCAACAAAGCGCCACATAATCAAGAATAAAGTGATCTATTTTTAAGATGTTGAGGCATTGTTCATCTATAATTCAATTGTGGGATATGTGCAATATCATGCCTTGTTATCGGTGGCTGAGTCAGGTATCTTCATATTTTATCATGCTGTCTTGGTGTACATTGTTGTCCTGTTTTTTTATGTATGTGTCATATATGTGCCATGGATCGTAGCTGTGTCGAGCACTTTATGCCCAAGACAAATTTCCTTCGGGACAATAAAGTTTATCTTATCTTATCTCCATGGAGGTGCATTCTATGTTGTCAACAATCAACATCTGTAGTAAGCTACTGGAAAGAAGCACATTCAACAAAGCAGTGGAGAGAAACGAAAGAGGCTGAGTGTTAAATAAGGGCCCATTGAGATGTTAATTAGAGATCGTAAATGTCTTCACCTCTTGCATCATCCCCCGTTGATTAAAAGGGTACGTCATAACAACATCCTGCAGTGAATTCTGGATTAATAACCAACTCAAAGAAGGAAATCCTTATTTGCTGCAAATTAACTCAATTCTAGCAACACAAGCACCATGCAATACTCAATTTATAATCCTGAGAGCTTGAAGCATTTAGTGGGAGACAATTATGGCAAACTGAAAGTAACTGTTAATCCAGTTGAATAGAAAAACAATATTTCATGAAATGCCACACAGAATGATTCTTACCATACAGCAATATTGAGAAGACACACCCAAGTGTTTTCCTGGTATTATCTTTAAGGACAAGCATCTCTTATCACAGATGCTAGAAGACTGTGGAATGCTAATGACTGGCAACGTGTTTTTCTATCTCTGCTCCATCAGGCACCAATATATTCACATGAACCTCTCAAGAAAAGAAGAAATATAGAAGCATGCAAGCATTAATGTGATATTAAAAGCATTGCGATATTCATCAATAACTGTCTGAGGGTTGGTATATTTATTTATTTATGGTTTATTTGATAGGGACAGATACAGTGTACATAGACAAACTAAGAACAGCTGTCCGATGCCTGTTCCACAGTGTTTGTAGCTAAATGATAATTTACAACACCCGTCCCCGAAATGATACGTATAATACGTATGATAAAGTGATGAAAAATTGTTCCTGCTTCTGACAAGATCTCTCGACAAAGCCATAATCTATATGCAATGAGTACTTCACATTTTGGAAGAATTGTGTCTTTAAACTCTAAAGCATCCCATATGCAATACATTTCAAGTTAAAGGAAAGGGTTATATAATCAGGAAGAGAACGATAATCTATGTGTAATTGAGTCTGTAAATATAATATATATAATATGGAAAAACAGGGGTGGTTTAGAGAGCGACAGAGCTCACTATTTCGCATGTGCTGAGGATATAAGCTCAGAAATTATGCTGACAAATTCAGATGTGGACATCAGATTTTTTTTTTTTTAAATCCTAAAATACAAGTAAGAAAAATAAACAAACTGCCCCAAATAAACCATGCAGAGGGCAAGAGAAAAAAAAAATGAACCCAGTTTTCTGCCTGAGCAGAGGGTAACCCATTGAAAAATTACAGTTGTTGGTTGGCTGTGAAGTTGAATTCCCTTATCCGAAGCACTCAAGTGCTATCACTACCCCAACATCAATGAGTTGCCCTCATCATCAAACATCTCTTCCCTCAGAACAACTGTTCTTGTGTTGCAGTGAGACATTAGCGCTGAAACTAAAAATACGCTCAAGCATGAAAACCACTTAAGCAGAGATGACTCATTTTCTGGCTTGCAGTGTTTACAGGGAACTCACTATCAGTTGGAAAGTAGTTTTCTGCTTGATGAGACTCTGAAAAGTCAGAGTGAATGAAACGGAATGATTCAGGCCATATAATAGAGTGATCAAAACAAGGGTTTTGCCACCATGTAAATGTTATTGAGCACTGAATCTGGAACATTTTCAAAATCAACTGTATTCAGTGTAGTTGCTCCATCAAATCATTTCATGAGAACTATCCTCATGAATTTAAGGTTAGGATCTAAAAATTACGACAATATCGAGAACTAATTTCACTGCAAAAGGCAAAAACTTGTAAAAGTTACTTTCAAGACATTCTGTCATATGGGATTTATATTATTGCTTTGTAAATTTGTAATACAAATAACTTATTATGTAAAACTAATAAAATTATTTGTTGAAAGATTTATTTTACACAAAAAGCTCTTATTCAATGTATCGCAGTAAAACACAGTTCATAGCTTTGAACGTCAGTGTCAGAATTTTATATGCCATTCTGCATACATTTGACATATTGTAATGTATATAATGTACATATAGGACAATACTGGTCAAAACCTGGCAGAGAAATGCACTTCTGTTGTTGAACAGCCAGGTTACTGCTTGTGCAAGTACTGACATATCACTTTGCTTCTTTTTTGCCTGGCTTGTAAAAGTAGCAGAAATGTACAAAAAGCAGTTTTCAATACATTTCATTAAGAGGAAACTTTTTTGGCAACATTACTTTACAGTGAGGAATTCAACTACAAAATACTGGAACGTGCACGACGAACCCCATTAGTAAACCATGCTTTCAAGAAATGCTTTGATCTCAGAATAGAGCCCTTAAAAAACACTTGAAGTTAAACTCTTAAAAATCTTAAAATAAAAAGTTACAGACATTACATCTCTCCTTGCACTGCAGCTGAAGTGTCTATACACAAAAATCCGACTGTGCCAGCTGTGATCATGTTACCAGGAGAATCAGCCTTTCTGTGCCATGGTTTCAGCGGCTGTTTTTGACAGGAACACATAAATATTCAGGACTAGCATGAGAAATACTCAAAGGGAACCGAGTGTCAACTGATGGCACAGGGCTGGCTTGGGGTGGAATAGAGTGGATCCATGGGAGTTGGGGAGAGGCGCAGAAACAGGAAAAGGAGGAAATACATAACGCTGTTTGCGGAGAGAGACGCTTAATCACAGTTGCTATGGCCTGGCCTTGTCATCATTCACTTGGTCAGCTACATTCAGTAAACAAAGGGCAACTTTTCAACCAGAGAACATGAAAAATATTCAGGAGAAATCTTGCTTCCACAAAACAAAAATTTGTCATTTGAGTATGAACGCCTCTCATTTGGTGGATGTTGTCAGTTTATGCAGTCACATTAATAAATGGTGGTCACCATGTCGTATGTTTCTTAGTGGTAATCCTCTGGGACAGTGCTTTAAGTGTAAACAAATAAGTGCCAGTACTCCCCTTATTCACCTGTTGGCATTTGTATCGGGCAGCCGGTATTGGCAAATCATTAACTAATACGTTCTGAATTTCTAGTGAATAAAAGATACTGGAAGATAATGCTGATTTTCACATTAATTTATTCAACAAACTACTTGTAGTGTGTCACACAAACGAAGAACCTAAACGTACTTGATCCTTTGACCAACAGTCTGACCATTCATCTTTTGAACGAGGTTATTGTTAACGTCACTGTTGGCTGCAGTATCAGTATCAACAGGTGTTGCGATATCAACAGGCTCTTCGCTGTTAGCAGAGGCGCTAACGTTAGCTTGCTGTTCCCGACCTGCATTTTCTGGCTCGGTAGTATTTGACTGCCAGAGAGCTGGGTCATCATCCGACTCCGTTCCGGTTCCCGTTCTCTCTGTGCCCTTTTGGAGCCAGGCCAACATTACTGTCGTGTTTTTATTCATCTGCTTTTTCGTGTTTATCCAACATTGTTGTGACTCGTAGTGTTAATGTGACGTTACACTTCCGTGAGAACAAACGAGTGAGCGTCACATAATGCCCGTGAGAACAGAAAGAGGCGAG
>JBBPCS010000917.1:13565481-13585199 GCA_037974645.1 Hollardia meadi | reverse complement strand
AGAGGCTTTGCCTTTTGCCAGGTCGCCATTGTAAATAAGAATTTGTTCTTAATGACTTGCCTGGTTAAATAAAGGTTGAATAAAAAATAAAAATTTGAATGACAGTCCAAAATAAGAACCATTCGTCTAACAAAATTTACTCCGGCAGACAATTCCTCATATAATTGGCAAAATGGTCTTACAAGGCGGAATATCACATTCCATGTACATACTGTAGATGTGAGACCAAATGTAGAAATTATATGATAACGTGTACTCAGAGCACGGGCTGAGACTATGACAGAGCTCGCCGAAGCTTGCATTGCTACGTCCTCCAAAACCACGCCTATCCAGATGAAATACAAAGATTTTAGCTTCATATAAACTGTGAAGCAATTATCATTGACCTCACACTCTGCAAACTGCAGAGAGAAATGGACGGCACATATTGTACTCACTGAAACACGTTTTATGAAGAGAAAAGAAGGGGAAAGAGGAGATGGGAGTTAAAGAAAAGAAAACGTATGAAAAGAGGGTGGAAAGGTCAAAATGAGCACGTGAAACCATTTGAGGTGCACAGAAGGGTGGAATTGTGTGAAAGCAGCAGAAAGAGATAAGGTAAAGGAGCTTGTGCATCATGTACCTTGCTGTGCTCAGCTCAGCGGAAAAAACACACGCTTACATTTGCATGCCATCGACTTGAGCAGATGCACAGACGGAAATAGCTCTGGTGAGAGAAGTAAAAGAAGGATAGAAGTCTACCTAGAGCAACGCAGGAGCATCTCTGCACTCAGCTTTGTTTGGCTGGGGTAGACATTTTGAGAGATCTAATGTGTCCTGGTGGTTGGCTTTCTCATCAAACATTCAGCCGATCTACCTGGGCTTCACAGAAAACTCTCTTCCTGGAGATGGGTGCTCTCACAGACTGATTCACTGGAGAGGAGCTCTGTGCGACGGTGTGAATTTTTTATATGTTGTTAAGTGTTTATCCACAACCTTCTGACCTCTGTCCAAGGGGATTTGTGAAAGCTGCTGCAAGAGTGGCCTACAGTATCACTTAAATTACATATACGTGGCCAACAGCGCGACCTTGATACTGAGTGTGTATCTGAAGAGCTCTGTTACTCAATGAGGCATGGTACTGTTATGTGTTGTTTTTTTCATTCCATATAAATGTGCACCAAAGACAAGAAAAAAAACAACAACTATAAAATGAAGCCTTACAATGAGAAAACAACAGATGGGTGACAACAAGCTAAGGCTGACCCACGTTGTCAAGTTTAAGTTTTAAGATCTGTGCAGCAAGAATGTTACAAGAAGGAAAACAGTGGATAAAGACGATGTTTTCTCACTTTCTGACCAGTCACTATTACATTGATGACTTTGCACCTCCCTATCAAAACATCAGCTGACAGTAAGGGGCCCATTGCAGATGCAAGTGGACCACCTGTCCTCCACAGGGGTAGTACGTGAAGGCAGCTTGAGTTTAACCTTCAGCTAAGTGTAATAAAGTTAGACAGTGCTAAGCAGCCAAGCTTGCTCATTAGGGATCCCTGAGCCAGTTTGCCGTGGTCAGGGTCTCTCCTCTTGGTTTTCTCTTTCATCTATTAGCTGCAGAAGCACAAAGCCCAGTGGTCCCCTCATTAGACAGGCCTATTGCATTAATGCAGCCCAACATAACACACAAGAGTTGGAGTGGGTCCAAAATAATCCCCCTCATCTGTGTTTGTTTGCGAATAGGAAGCTGGGCAGACAAATGTTTGGCAACGTTTCGACTCCTTTCAAATGATGGAGGCCTCCACTCACACTGGATGACATTAGCCCGCAGTTATAGTGACAAAATGCTGCCAGCAGCTGACCCATTGACATCTACAACATTTAAATAGCCTCAATACTACTAACTCTACCACACACACACCTGTTGGCTGCAGATCACATTATATTTGGCTGCATTGTAACGATACATCTTTCTATAATCCCAGCATTATCATAAAATTAGGACTGTATTTTATGAATTGCAATGATACATTTGTAGGTTCATCATCTGTTACCAGTTTAAAATGTTTTTAATATCGCAATGTAAAGGCATTACAATAAGCAATATTCCAGCGTTGTATTATCCAATCACATCAAACCATCATTTGGACCAATAATGAGAAGAGCCTCTACATACATGTCCACTTGTATTGTGGTGATGTCTTGTGCTGAAAAAACATCTAAGCATGGTGGTAAATGAACATCAAGGTACTAATGTCTCTAAGTTGTTATGTAAAGCAAAGACTGGTTCATTTCCAGAGGCACAAAACATCTTCCTAATGTAAACAAAGGGGCCTCTACCCACCAAAATTCAAGACGTAGGATTGGATCTAGAAATGCACCGATCCATCTTTTTCATTCCTGGTACCAATTCCAATTTATTAACTCAAGGTACAGGATCTGCCGTTGATGCTGCATACCATACATAATTTTTACATAAGTTGAGACCAGTAGGGTCACTGGATATTGTGAAAAATAGCCCACAATGACTGGAGGAATGAGCAGGAAAACAATTTGAATTGAATAATGACTCTGACAGTGATTTGGTCACATCACTGCCAACACCTGATCTGCTTATTAAACTCATTATCGGGCAATCGTGATCATAACAGATCAGTGCATCCCGAATTAGAACCTGCTATCACTCCCAAATGGATTGACAGTTGTTGTTTTTTACACACATACATACAAGGAAGCAACCAAAAGAAAAGTATTAATGTCCCTGTTGCTTGATATTCATAAATACTAATGTGTGACAGGGCTTGATTTAGATATTTTGAAATACAGTAAGCTGAGAAATGCTTCATATGTGGCTACAGCTGTGCCATCAAATATTAACTGATGGACTTTAAATTAAGTAGTAAAGTCCATCATGACCTCAGCATCACTTCAGCACCATGAGCAGCTTCAGGACAGATCCTTGCACACTGTCTGCTTGTGCTCACTTTGGCTGCTCCCACTGAACATGATTTTTCTTTAAACAACTGATCAATCACATTCAAATCCATCCCAGTGTTTAGGAGTCTCAGGGGATCAGGGCCAATGATATTTGATAAGATAATATCATTTAGAAAATATTGTGTTTAGTGTAGCTGGAAAGATAACTGATGGAAGTTTATATCATCATAGTTTTATATATCCTATTTATACATGCTCTCCATACATTTTGTGGATACAGGTACAAAAAACTATTCTCTAAGCACGTTTCAAGGTCCCTTCCAGACCCTGCACCTCACATTAGGAGGCACTCTACAAGGCACTTACCCGATGCTGCTTGCATCCAGCCACAGATCTTGTACACGGTGGAGGTGCTGAGGAGGAAGAAGAGACTGAAGCAGCCGATGCAGGAAACAACCAGCATCATGGACATTCCAATGAAGAAGGAGGCGGCCTTGAACGCACCGGAGGGGATAGCGGAGAACTCAGTGAAGCTACCCTGACAGGCCAGCTCCCTGGAGAGTCCATCCCCGACGCAATAGTGAAAAAGGCCGAAGAAGCCGACCAGCGGCGTATCCACGCCATCCCCAATCCAATAGGGCTGTGAGAAGATGGTCACGTTAACGATACCGAACAGGATAGTAAAGATGGCCCATAAAAGTCCAATGACACGGGAGTTGCGGACGTAATTGGTCTGGTACAATTTCGCAGCTTCTGCAGACGGTAGCATTGATGCGGCAGATCCAGGTATCATTTTATGCAATCCCAAAAGACTAAATGAATGTTGCGATCTAGGGCTTCACGTTTATCGCATAAACCGTTTTAGAGAATCAGCCCCCGGAACAGCAGCGGCGAATCTATGCCCGCGTAACAAAGCAACATCTGCCAGGTGCGATCAACTCATGACGTCGCATCCTAAAGCCAGGCGGTGAAACAATATACAGCAGAGTGCTTGAACCCAGGATATGGCCGATAACTCTGAAAACTCAATGACTACAGGAGCAGAAACAGGTTCCCTCCCACTTGCTCCTTGTCGCCGTCAGACGTGCACATCCCTGCCGCACTGTGTCGCTCACCGATGCCCTTGGAAAGCCTCGAAAAAACCACTGAGTGGAAAAGAAATGTATTATTCACACCGACCTCGGCTACACGACAAATGATGCGCACGTATAACCTACTGTAGGCTATATGTATATAAATAGCAACAGCCAATAAATAGCAGGTTGTATTATTTCTCTGAATGGGATTGCGCCCAAAAACACACCATAAGCCTGTGCAAATGAATGCAGCCTACCATAATAACCATTCAGAAAATACGACGGCCCCCCTTCAGGATCGTTAAACGGGGATTTATTCTCCGGTTTATGACAGCATCACCGGGGCTGTCAGTGATGCTGGGAGTCGGAGAGGGAGGGGCACAGACGGTGGGCGCAGAAGCAGCCCGTTATGTGCGCGTCTTTCTGCGCAAACACCTTTTGGATAGCCATAACGCTGCGTCAAACATCCGCCAAACTGAAGAAATACCAGATCTTAAATATGCCAAAGAAAAATAAACGGGCCGAAGAATATCGAATGAGATGTTTAGTAGCACAATAATCTCCTCCCAGATCTCGTCTTGCAAGTCAGTGTTACCTTCACGAGGCGCTGTTTTACTGCTATGTTATGTAACACTTCATGAGAAGGCATGGGGGAAAAAGGCTAGGCTTAGTATGGGAGGCTATGCAGTGAATAGGCTATTTGTTTCCGGAAGTAAATAATGAGTTGGCCTGTTAAAGCTTTATCAAAACCCTATCGGCTCCAATAACGTACTATCCCTTCTCTAGAGGGGAAGTGGGGGTTAAATCATCAATCAGAATCATATTCACGCTTCTCCTCTCACCTTTTCCATTTCTAGCAGTAGTGGTTGTTTTGTATTTGTGTCATATGAACATATAAGACAATAATTGTTGTTGCAGTGAAGATGTCAAGCTTTGTCTCTTTCCCCAAGCTTTACAATTTAAAGGCGTCTTTAAAAAAAATACAAATCTTATTGTCATGCAACCAGAGGAAGTCAAAAAGAGGTTAATGAAATTTTAATTAAACAAATGGCCCTTTACTCATATAATGAGAAACATGAACTAGGCTTTGTCTTAGGTCTCACCTATAATTCCCATTACAAACAAAGCCTGTCCTCTTTGAAGAGTACATCTAAACATACCTATTTCCATCGGCAATGAACATAAAGATTTATGGCTTTTTTAAAATTGTAAAAGAAACCAAACTAATTAAAATTTTGCACATTTGGAGCAGTGCTTGTTATCACTTTAATGACTTCTCGTGGGTTAAATGTGTTTAATCCTAATTATTTCTACACCTTTTCTATACCTTTTAAATCATTCTATGGCCTTATTTCTGTGCCAGATTGTCCTTATTTCGCTCCCTTGATGACTATACACTATATACAATGCCAGTTGCTCACGGATTAGTGCTTGGAGGATTTACTGTAAGAGTTCAATGCAGATTTTTTGAAAGCACAGATAGATTGGAGTCTATTCATCAGAGAGAGAAGAGGCAGCAGACTCACAGAGTGCATATTCAACGTATCCAAAACAACGTGCACATCCAAATATCGTACCACACAGATGTATGAGCCTAATCCGTATCTTTGCATAGACGTCAGTGACATTTAATAACAATTTGGTCATACATGCGAGATAATGTAGGCTACAACATGTAGCATAATTAGGCTTTTCAAAATAAGGCTAATTTTCATGTTTTCAGCTTAAAAAAGAAAGGGACATTTACAGTATCATTGGCTGCTCATTGTGACACTTATGTTCAGTTAATTAGCAATTTTTGAGGCCATACAGTAAGCCGGTGTTGAACTGAATTGCTTTTATATTAAGGGTTTCTCATATTGTTCACCCCTCATGTACCCTGGACAACACCGTGAGCGGTTCTGGGGTCAAGAACTACAAGGCCCAGGAGTGACGTTATGGTACAACCAAGATGGCAGGGAGTAAAAAGGCCAATTAAGTTAATGTCTTTCATAATTATGCAGACCACATGTTTTGTTCCAGCCACGTACAGAGGAGTCTTTTAGGAAAACGTCTTCAAAACGGAGGGAAGCCTGGATCAAACCTGGATAACGTTTTAAAGTTTGACTTAGGTTAGGTAAGAGATAATTAAGCTAGCTCTGCTGACTCCATGTATAAATATATAAATGTTATAGCTGTTCCCAAAGTTTATGCCACCTTTATTCATTACACGTGTGGTTTTCCTGCCAGGTAAAGTGAGAATAGTTACACGTAATGTGATGAATAGTCAATATATTTACATATATTGACGTTGGGTAAGTTAATTTGGGCAGTGTGGCTAATACGTTAGCTAGCCTACGATTTAATCCAACACCACGTTCATGTGTTTCTTATTTTGAAAACCGTCACATTACAGTATAATTCAAATCACTCTGAACACCACATACTATGGCCTCAAACATAAGTTCATTGGACTGGCTGCACAGCAGACATTTTGACATGTCTTAGCAGAAAACTCACAGGTGTATTAATGATTTCTCCACGTAGAGGAGGACCTGCTATTGGGCGTGCTGGTTGTTACTGGGACACTTAATGGAACTGAGCCGTCATTACTGTTATTAAGTACACCTGCTGTGATCACTCAAAATGTCTGCTGCGCAACCAGTCCATAAACACCTTGCTTAAAGTGTTACAGAATACAGAAGTATTGCCAGGTTTTTGTAATGGAAGCATTCTGGATTTAACAGGCATACATTTCTTCTTCTTCTTCTTCTTCTTCTTCTTCTTCTTCTTCTTCTTCTTCTTCTTCTTCTTCTTCTTCACAACCTTTTATCACTTCCAACGGCTAGTTCAGAAATAGTCATAATAGCATATCTGACGCTGAATGCTTTGACCATTTTGACCATCTGTTTCTTTGCTCTCTCTCTCTCTCACTAATATTCCTTTTCAAGCCACAGCTCCTCCAGCTCATTTCACTTGCTCCTGTGTACCATTTACCAATACGATTTTGTACATTTTTATGATAAAATTTTTGAGCAATTGTTTCAGCCAGGCTTTTCTGGTAATCACTGCCAAAGATCCTTTATGTTTTGCACAAAAATCCCCTGGTTTGACAGTATTTGTAGTACCTTATCTGACCACCAAGGGTCAGTATAGCCTAACATTAGACTGTGGTAAAGGCAGGCTGGAATAGGATATAAGAATGACTGACTGTCTTCCATAAAATGTATAGTATTGCACCCAAGATATTAAATAATATCCATTTACATATCTCTATAAATATTGTGTACCACAAATGTTCATTGTGTTATATTCTAATGTCTTAAGGTCGAGCTTGCTGTTATACCAAAAAGGCTCTAAGATGATTTATGATGTCACTAATCTCTTGTAATCTATTGTCTGATCCCTGTGAGTGTTGAGGCCCAGATATAAAGGCCAAGCCTCTCATGCTCTTTGCCCTCTGGACCATTACCCTCACTAAGCCTGGTGCTGCGCAGAGTGATATCAGAACAGAATAAAGAAATCGTTTGGGAGCCAGCTTTAGCTTTCCTATTGTATGTTGACCAGTGACACAGAGCGGATAATGACAGTGTCACCACTTCAAGTTGGTGCTAAGTCACTGTATACCGTAATTCAATTCAAATCATTTTGGGTCATTTTAACCACATTTGTCTAAGTTGCAACTCTGCAAATCTTCACCACAGAATGCCTACCGAGTTAGTCTCTCCCGGTTTTGGCTTATGAGAAAAGTATAGTCACTCTTCCTTGGGGCTTCCTCAAGAGAAAAAAAAGCCACTGGACTGTGACAAGGCCAGAGAAAAGAAAGGATGCAGAGTGTGCTGTGACAGTGAATTGTTTGCCAGAAAAAACAGGGAGATTTTAGAGGCAATGCTGGGACAGAACAGGGAACGGTGCCTGTGAGAGTTGAAGAGGAAGAATGGTTGGTAGAGGATGAGAGAGATTTGCCTTCATGTATTTTGGGATGAAAGATAGGCTTGTGTGTGTGTGAGTGTGTAATGTGTGTGTTTATGTTTGTGTGTTTAAGAGAGAAAGAGTGAATGAATGCCAAAGAGAGAAAGCCTGGGTGTGTTGAGATAAGCGTGGGTTGGTGTGACGTTGTTGTTTTCTGGGCACACTATGGTGTGTGTGTGTGTGTGTGCCTGTGTGTGTGTCCATTTTTAAATGATTGTCTTTCTGTGTGCACATAACGGTTGTGACTAGTTGTTGTGTAAATATTTAGGACTGGATGCAGTTATTTTTGAAATGTCGAACTCAAATGGCGCCACTCTCGATAAGCGTCTCTCCTACACACTCTCTTTCCTCTCAGTCCCTCAGTTCTTTCTCTTTTTCCCAGATGCCTTTTTTTTTTTTTTGAATTCAGAATTAAGCGATTAAGTGTTTCCAAGTTTCTCAACTGTTGTTTACTTATTACTTTTTTCATTCGGTCAAAAGTCTCTCTTATCTTCTTCATGCTGGGAATAGTGCATGTTTATGATGATTTACTGCCATGCAATCACTACCCACTCCACTGCATAAACTCTGTACACGCTCTGCACAATCTGTGTAAGACGAAATTTGTGTTCTGTGATGGTGGATGGCAGAACTATGTGGGTATGACCATCTGTTGATTTGTATTTATTTCACTAGGAGGAAATCAAATCTACTTTGCTATGCTGGACAGTAGGCCTATTCTACAATCTGGACAGTAATAAATCGTTAATTGGCAACCTAAATATACCCATACCACAATGTTCAATAAATTGTTGGAATCCCATAAATTAGTAAGAACATGCTAAAACAATCTATGACATTTAAACAGAAGCCCATCCCATTTGGGCAACCATTATTTTCATTATCGATTGACTGATTAATTATGCAGTCATTGGCGGAAAAAATTCCCATCACAAGGTCAGAGCCCAAGGTGATGTCTTCAAATGTCCAACACTTTCCATTTTCAAACTTAAACGATCAAACTTATAGACTATGCATTTATAGGGGCATGGAGAGAAAAGATGAAGACCACACGGAGTAGATGAACAGCAGAGGGCACTAATATACTACTGCCATTGCGCCTAAATAGGCAAACAAGAACGATGCAATTTTACAGAATTAGACGATTACATTTAAAATATGAACAAACCATAGGATTTTCAGATTCTGCAATCCCACAGCATGTGCTTCTTCTGGCCCAGGTGTGCCGCTGCACCCCTCTGTGACCCCTAGCGGTCACAGACACTCAAAGGCCTCAACTCTGTGGCTCTTCAACCTGTTGTCAGCATAGTGAGACACGGCACCGGGTACGGTGTCAAGGTCAGCGATGGTGCCCACATGCTCCGTGGGAAATCTTTTATTGGTAGATTTAGGTACCTACGTGATGTACAGCTGGTCTACATGTATATTGACAGTGTTGTGTGTAAATAACCTGACAGTATATCATTCTTCTAATCTGTCAAAATGACAGACAGCCTTCATATTTTTCCATCATTGCTTAGAAAATCAGTCAGTGATGGAGAATATTCAGTTAACGCCACCCCTGGTCCGGTCCAGTCTTTATGTATTTTTCCCGTTAAAGCAGAAACATAAACAAAAATACAAGATATACAAAAATATCTCAACATTTCGTGTTACTGAGACAAATATTAATCATCACATAGAATTTTATTCTATCTTCCTGCCCAAATTTACTATTATTTAAGTGTTCCTCATTTCTGATCCACAGATCCAAAGATCATAAAATGGTGAAATCTAGCAAACATACAGATGTCGATGGTCATCTCTTCTTTTATTTTAGCTTATAGTAAACGTACCAGCCTCGCTTGTATCTGCTCTATGAGTAAAACTTTTCGTTGATATTTGTTGGCAAATCCTTTTTTACTGTGCTTTGTTTTCCCTTTTTTGCCCCTCAACATCAAAATTGTCTTGTGGTGTTGTTGATGCTAAATCACCACCGGCCTGCTGTGTGCCGACTCGCAGCCTCAACGCCTGAAAGGGCTAGTTGGATTGTGAGGAAGTTTCCGGACTTTTTATTTCCCATTTGACACCAAGGCTTGTCTATTGTAGAGGTGACCCCCACTGTGTCGCACAAACACTCCCTCGCAGACTGTTTACCATCACAATGCTGACACTGGCACTTTCCCTCGCTGTCAGGAGGACTCATATTTATGTATTTTCATTGTAATTACATGCCAGTGTTTTTAGATTTCCAAAATGCCCTTGTTTTCCCCCACGGGAGCTTTTCATCCACGACCGCAGATCAAGTTGAGCTACTGCCAACACTTTCCTAAGCCGCTGAGAATAAAACCCACCAGTAAACAAAAGATAAAACACCCAAATGAAAGCTGGAGAGGGAGCAAAATCAACACAATGATAGGGGTTGTTGAATAGTGGCGGGAGTGTGTGTTGTCTGATGCTGGCTGCCGGTGTCAGAATTTGTTGATTATAGAGGGAGAATGTTTTGTGTTTGCAAGTGTTTTGCAATGTCTCTGTGTGTTTAGGCCATTTTGGGTTTACTAGAATTATCTCTGCAATGTTTTGAAGGCCTGAACTAACAAATATTCTAGTTAGCAGCTCTTTCAGAAAAATAGCTTCTGGCAAAGTCTTGGCATCTGTTGACAAAGTGAGAAATCCAGTGCAGTAAACTCAAAACTTTCAGCATAAGAGGTGTATAAGTCTGGTGATATTCTGTATTTTTCATATTGTCAATAAAACCATGGAAAAGACCAAAACAAACCGTGAATTGATCCTTATATGAAGCACCGTTAGTGTATCCAAAGCTTGACATAGCTCGGTACCATAAAGCCCCATTACTGCTAAGGATGTCACTATTCTCCAAATCCAAGAATCAATTTGACTTTTCGATTTTAAGGTCATGGTTCGATTCTTGATTGAAACTTTTTTCTTTCCAGCACTGACAGCTACGCCATTTTTAGACGCTCAAATCTGGATTTGTAAAGATATTGATTTGTGGAGAAAAAAAATTTGCGATAACTGAGCTAAGAGAATCACATCACATTACAACACGGTTGTTTGTTACGATGAACACAGGCACTGTAGTTTATTTTGAACCAATCCCACATTACACCATCCTGCTGCCATAAATACACGCTAGCGTCCTAAATCCGTCCCTGAAAAATAAACTATTTACACCAGCTAAATAAAGTACAATGACCAGCTGTTTTGGGAAATGATTTAGCCTTTAAAAAAATAGCTTATGTTGCCCATAAAGATTTACATCCTCTATTTGAACAAATGGCTTGGGACTGAGTGCTACAGACAGAGAAGTCAGAAAGTATTAAAACGACTGACGCATTTTTGGTTTTGGTCTTGTCATGCTGGCAAAAAGAAAAATGTAGAATATTGCCCTTTATTAGACTATGTTCATATCATGACATGTACCAGACAGTGTACAATGTGTTGATGGGTCTTGGGCAGAATAGGAGGTCTGTTCTGTCTCTTCCTTCCCAGCTCTACTGTCTCCCTCTGACCCACATGTTTATATTGCTCTCATTAGACTGATAACACCCTGCACCATACTAATGAACTTACTGTAACATCTGCGTGCGTGCGTGCTTCCCCCCCATGAGTGTGATTCAAAGCATGCATTTGCATGTCTCATAAAAAGGATGAGGGTGCATTGGTACTGAGGTGAAGTAATTCTTTACTGGTGCTAGCAGATCATTAAAAATCCAGCAGGGAAATGTCTTTCTATAGGAGAATATGCACAATGACCTGGCTTTTAATTGCTCCACCCTCAAGAGTTTGATTTAATTTAATATCATGGTGAGAGTTTCCACTTGACAGAAAATCAGCTAATTTTGTTGTCAGAATGGAAATTTTCTGCTGATTTTTTCCTAAATGAAATTTCCTTTTGGTGAAACCTTTCTTTATATCATGGAAGGGGCAGCTCTATATTTCTTTCACAAAGTACAAGGTGTGTATGTATGTCTTATGGCATACCACTAGATGGCATCCTGAGAGAGGCCTTGTCACCCCAGCGGCACTGTTTTGTCGGCCGAGGACGAGAGGGACATTATAAAATAATGCTTATCTCAGTTGGCATACATTTTATGTGTGCCTCAAACTGTCCTTATACCTGTATACTTGTATATTTGATGCACTTTAGGCCTTTTTGTGACAGTTTAACGTATGAGTCTAATATTGTCTTTCTGTTACTTTGCCTCCTGTGCAGCTTTGGGAATTATTCTTTGGGTGTTGATACTTAATAATGTCTATGGATGTCTTTAGCACACACATTGGCAGGTTAAATGCCTGTCCATGAAGCCTTCATGCACATTTCCTTTTTGTTAGTGTTCTGAGACTAATTATCATTTTATTTAATGCAAAATGTTACGGTCTGTGATAATCTGTGCTTCCACAGAATTGAAATCCTGTAACAGCATTAATGGTTGGTCAGTTCGTCACATGGCATGCAGTTAAGTGTCCCCGTCCTCGACCTGTCCAACAAGGCTCTCACAATAGCCATGTTGAGCTTCAGGAATGTTAAAAATGGGTAATTTCCAACTAATTTACCATGTTTCTGGGACAAGCAGCCTCTTTAGCAGTGAATGTTGTTTTATAGTGACAAATATATGCTCTGTGGCAATGAGGTGATGAGAGCTCTGCATGTTTCTGTGTTTGTTCATATGTGTGTCTTGAATGTTTGGCATTGTGAGACAGAACAGGCAATGTTTGCTGTGCGTGACTGACTAAGAGCAGGGCACCAGGAGCAGCCAGCTGTGTATACCCGTGGACAAAGGCTGCACATGGAAGAGAAGTGTTTCACCACACCAGGTCAGATCACCTTCAACATATATTGACACTCCTTCTTCCTCTCTCCGTCTATCAAAACCACTGGTCAGCAACTCCTTTTTTTTTTTACCTCAATCTGTTTCTATCTTTCTCACTATGTCCATCCATACATTATCCCCTCTGTCCCCCTCCTCACTCCCTCTCTTTCTCTCCCCTCAGCTCAATCATACCACACCGGCTCTCTTTTCTTAGCAAACCTTTCTCTCATCCATTATTGAGACTTGTTTTTTTTCCTTGAGTCTCAGAATGAAGAGAAGGGAACGGATCTTTTGAATTTTTAATGCCTCGCATGAAAAATGTAGCATTAGTCATTTCTCAACGATACGAACTGGTAAACTTTTTGCAGGACACAACACTCCAAGTCACGAGATGATGCGAGACAATAAGAGAAAAGGGGAGAAAAACCCAATGATCTCTGATAGGGGGAGGCGGAGAAGGACATGAGTGGAGGACAAAAGCAAGTGTAGAAAAATATTGCAGCAAAATGTGACAGGGCAATGACAAGGTGAGGTGCTCTGTGAAGGCATCATTGACCACAACCGGCTCAAAAATACACACTTCCCTATCTTGGGCAAAACCAGAATAAAAAGAAAAGATAACAAAAAAGGTGGATGGAATGAGCGGATCAGGCTGATATAGATGCTTACTAGAGAGGATAAGGTTTCATCTCAAGCACAACGATATAATCAAATTCAGTTCCCCCCTGAATGATTTGAATCCCAAAGGTTTTAGGGATTTAAGGATAGTACTTCATAGTGTCTATCCTTCTGGGAGTTTGTTATGCACCAGGAAAACCTGTTAGAACTGCCTCCAGTCATCTAACCCACCACCCACTCTTCCCTCCTCTCTCACCTGAGCCACAGAGCATCCTCCACAGCTCTTCAAACAGCAGCCAGGTCAAGGTCAGTGTTGTGAAATGGTAAAGACCTTTGTCAAGAGAGACTCACTGCCACACATCAGGTCTGGACCACATATCCCTGCATATGATGGGATTTTTCAGGGCTCCAGCAACTCAGGAAACATGTACTATGAGAGTAGACAGGCTAAAGCAGACGGAGAGTGGGAATGTGTGGTCATGAGTAGGAAAAAAGAGAGAAAGTAGAGGCTGTGTATGTTTGCATGTTATACACTTACATCTCTCTCTCTCTCTCTTTTCACTCTTTCTTTGGTGTTTCACACTAACAGCCGTAGAAGGTGATTTGTGCCCTAGCAAGATGCGTAAAATTATGGAATATATTTTTATGAGGACTGCATGCCATGCCTCAGCTGACGCTATTGCATGTCAGACAAGAGAGAAGCTACATGAGGCAAGGAAAGTAGAATCCAGGTAATGCATTCTGCGGTTATAGTGCAGTAAGCTTTCTGAGAAAAAAAAAAATACCGCACCACTGTGGATGCAACTGGCTGATCTGCCCTCATCTAGTTATCCAGATAATAAATCTGAGTCGCTGAAAAAAAGCTTCACTGTCTTCCCCGTCCATCTCTGTTCCATACATATGCACATCTCATAGCTCAAGGTGGGGGAAGATGCAGAAACCAACCTATAGCCTGAGGGGGTCGTATATTCCTGCCATAAGCCTCGAGCATGTCATCTATATTTATGCACTCATTTAGTTGTTTCTGCCTGCAGATTGGCCACAGCTTGTAGTAGACCATAAATTCTTCTTAGGCAAATTGATGTAATGTATGTAGTACCCTCATGCCCCTCCTTAAAGTTGCATAATCCCAAATGGGGGGTTAATGCCTACATACACATATACTGTACAAATGAACTGATAGATTGATGACTGAATTTGAATGAAATCACTATTCCCATAGTGATATTTTGCATATTAATACAGTGGGAGGCCTTTTGATAAACATGTAAGATTGTCTAGACTAAAAACTGCAATGTAGGGTATTAAACTGCTGCTATTTGGTTCTCTAATGTTGGTTGTTTTAATTGCATGTTTACGGTCTCTAGTAGCCTTGGCTAGCTTATCGCTGACTGCCAGTCATCCATCAGGGGGAGAGAGGTAGTCTAGAGGACAGGGACAGGGAGGGGCCCACTGCTCTAGTTTCAGGAGTCAAATTGACAGCAGGAGGATGTTTCTGCCAGAGGCCTTGGCTGGTTATGACAGTCAGGAGGATCCATTAAGGGACCTGCCCTCATCTATAACACTGTCTCTCTGTGAACCCCATTTAGCCAGAGGTACTGATATCACAAACAGCACCAGCATTGAAGGACATCAGGTGTGAGGTACATTGTGGTTTACAAGGCATCTGGGTGGAAAAAACAATGATAAATGAAAAGTAATCACCGCTTTGTTTGAGCTACACTAGCAGGTTAATTTACCCTCTCAGTGATTCACTGGGCTTTAAAGGGGATTTCTTCTCTACACTGACATGAAACTACATAGTAAACCGTTGTGGAAAAAAACCCTCATGATGAATGTAATATTTTACAGTGTCTGTTAAAAGCAGATGTTTCATATATGCAGAATGTATAGCCTGTGGCAATGGACAGAAATAGATCCAACAGCCTGGCAATGAACTGTCTAGAGACAAGGAGCAAGAGGTTCAAATGAGGAGGAGGAACAGTACAGGTCCAGCTAATGAAAGAGGGATTCAACCACTGAAATTCCTCCATAACAACAGGAGCGAAACCAGAGGACATCTATAATCATATCTGACGAAGGTGAATGTGTTCTGTCTTCATTTTAACGCTGTTCCATTCCTTCTCTGATGGCGATGAAGTTCTAATAAGGAATTGATTTTCTTAGGAAGAGGAAGACAGTTAAATGGGTGACCTTCTGACCCCATTGCTCATTGTAGGTGTGGCGGGAGATAGCCCTCATGCCTGAGAATCGATGCAGCAGGCCTCAATACCACCCTCGGCCGATTTCAGAGGCCCAAATGTATCATCAATGTGCCATCGAGCATACATCTTCGCCAGAGGCGACAGGACCTTCCCCACACGCCACCCCCCTTTCAGATGAGAGGGCGGAGAGTGGCATTTCCCCCAATTCTGTGAAATGGTGCAGAAAACAGGAGAAAGAGGGACACGCCCCACAGTGTCTATCAATCCTGAGTCTGCAGCGCTGACCTCCTCTGAAACTTCATCTAGATGCCCCCATCTATCTGTCAGTGAATAGGAAAGGAGGTAAAGGAGGAGGGGGTGCTATTGGAGCCAACAGCCAATCTTCCCTCCCTTCTCAGATGCATAATTCAGTGTTTCTCTCACAACAGCCTGTGCTTCGAAGGGCTCAGCTTCCCCCAGCCATGCGGCGGGCAGTCTGCTAATATGAAAGAAGCTCAGAATCTACTCTGTTGTTCCTTCAGGCTTTCTGGCTCTTCACTCTCAGTCATACTTGTATGATTTATTCAGCTTGTTCATCCATGGCGTGAGACTCAGACCCCAATGGACATGTTGGGAAACATATTTGTCCTTGTCAGGATCCAGCCGCAGAACTTGGCAGAGGAAATGTGTCGGCATCAGTGTGGGTTGTCAGAGTGACACTGGAGTAGCTTAACCTCCCACTGGTGGTTAGTTTTACTGCTGCTTCGGAGAAGCTCGCCGCTGAGCCAGTGCACAGCAACCCTGCCTTGGCCTCAATAAGCAACCAAGGAAGAAGGCATAGAGGACAAGAGCACAGGGTGACTCTTCCTGTTCCTCCAAATACAGTTCATTTTTGTTTAAGTCATTGAAAGTTCACTAAAAAACTTTACCTATATGAGTTTTCTGTATATAGACTGTTTTCTGACAGCTTCAACAGTATTTATACATATGTCTTGTACAAATACAATAAGTTGAAATTATGGTTTTGATTCATATTCCCACCAAACATTTTTCCCATGCAAATGACTTTGAGACAGTCATGGATTATCTGTTGATGGAGGGAGGCTAGTTGTTTATAGGAGTTTGACCTCCAGTAACAGTTCACTGTTAGCTGAGACACAAAGGTCCAGATAGAGAGTCTCCTCACTGAGCCAGTGGACTACAGCTACTATCTCCCTGAAAGAGTAAAACAGGTACAGTCAGTAAGCAGGCCTGTATTTCTTGTATTATTTCATTTCTATTAATGCTTTTTAAATTCATTTAAACCCAGGTATTAACTGGGTTTATTAAACTGTTTGAATGTTTTTTTTTTTATCATTAGGTTTTTACTGGGATTTGAATTTACTTAATATTTGTTTTGTAATTAAAGTAGTTATTTGCCTTAAAATTTAATGTGGCCCAAGAAGGGAAAATATGAGATTTTATTTGGTGGCCAAATAAATCCTGGCAGAGGAGGAGATTTGGCCTGCAAGCTGTGATTTGCCCTCCTTTGTTCCAAGGTCTGGATTGACCTTTAGCTTCTAATTATATGGTTGTTTCCCTTGTGTTAGTGAGGTTTTATTTCTGGTTGTTGGCAGGGCCTTGCTGATTAATATGTGAACATATTATTTCACTTTCTTATCTCTCCTAAAGTAAAAACTCTCTCCGCTTGAGTGCTTTTATAATCTGTTTATGTTTGGTTTCTGAGGCAGAAGATGGTGGTGTGTTTTTTTGTTTGTTTTTTTTAAATGTGGCTGGGCTCCCCCTGACCCTCACTGCCCATGTGCTGCTCCAGGTCAAACATCCCACTGTGACGTCAAATGTAATGAGATGGCATAATGGCTTGTTAAATAGTTTGGCGTAAATGATGGCGAGCAGAGGGATGGTGGGGGTGAATACGCCTAGCCTGGCCCTGTGACAGCACTGCTTAGGCTCATGACCATAATCCATCAGCTTCTGCTGATGATGAGATCCCCTCTCCCAATTCATGATTGGAATTGCCATTTAATTGCATGGAAAGTTTCCACCTCAGTCCAAGCAAATGGGTTTGATCTCACTCACTGTTGTGTGAACACTTCATATCCCACCCTTATCTCTCTGTCTCTGGTGCTCTCTTGATCCTCTCTCTAATAGTGAAAAGCATAGCTTGGGGAGCAGGTTAATTATGGAGGAGCTCATTACTCATGTTTAATTATTGCAGCTAGATTTTTAACTGATCAAAATGTGTCCTCTTCTTTTCATTGTGTGGAGTGGAATTACTCCACTGTGTGTTTTAGCACTTCAGTGATTGATTTCACTTCAGCTGAATATTATTTCCTTTTACAACATTTTTTTCATTAATCTACGAGGACTAGTTGAGCACAGCAAAGCATGTCAAATAAATGATTCTTTCAAATGATTTTAAAGGATAAAATCTCGGCGTAGATAGACATTTACAATTTATTTTGAGCAACACTAACAATCCATCACCTGTAGATGGTTTAGTTGTCACACGGTGTAGGTTATCCAAAGGCTTTGCTGTGTTTAAGGTGTCACTGAGCTGTCAGTGTAGGACTTTGTCATTAAGATGGCAGTCATTAGCAACTTGTTTAATTGAACTCATTTACAGGCTGTGCTAATCTGCCGAGGTGACCTTGATTCTCCGTCTGGGTAATGTTTATGCAGTGCAGCGGAGTGTGTCTCTCTCTTTATGCCATTATGAGCACAAAATGCAGTTAGGCCCATGTTTGGCCATAAAAGTCTGCACTTCATTAGTCATAATTACCTTTGCTGTTGCCCAGAGAGGTGATGAGTTTCGGCGCTCTTAGACTGGATGCCAGACTGATGCCAGGAGACCAACACTCATCAGCAGAGGTGCTGAGGGCACAGAGTGCTAAATTCTCAGTTCTCATCTCTTCTTCTTTTTCTTTCCTCTCTTTTTTTCTTTCTGGACTCACTGTATATCAACCCTACCTCTGCTGATGAGCGGAGAGGTAGTAAATCTGGGGGCACTCATGCAGGACAAGTAACAAATGCATAGTGGAGGAGAGGAGCCAGGATGTGGGGGGCTGCTTGTTGGAGTGATAGATTAATGAGGCATAGCCTTGTCTGTGTGGCGCATGTGGTTGTCTGTATATATATGTATGTACAATATGTCCTTCCTTTGGCACCCATGGCTCCCCTCTTCTCTGTTTCTGTGGTCCCTCTACCAGTTTTTGGGATTTTATAAAGAGTGCTTTGGCTTGATTAAGTGGCATTACAAAGCCAGCCATATGCTGACACAGTGACACAGTAACACAGTGACTGTCACACACAGGATCAACTTTCTCAGCTAGTTACCAGAAGCAAACACAGTGCAGTGACACAGAGGGAGAGGAGACATTTTTTCTTCTTTTTAGGTCCAGTCAGTTGAAAGGGAGAGCTTCCCTCAGGACAAGAGCTAGATACTTACCATGTAAAGGGGGGAGTAAATAGGAAAGAATAAAGAAGAGAGTAGGAGAGAGACTGAGTAACAGTGGATGAGCGTAGGAGAGAAACCTTGGAGAGAGGGCAATGATTGAGAAAAGGGCAACCACAGAGAAAATAGATTAGTCGACAATCTGCAGCAACAACACTTGGAATGGTATGGAATGCCAGAGGAGTAGAGCAAATTAATTGGAAGAGGTTTCAGACTTTTAAAAAAATTATTCAAAAAGCACTACTTGGCTATTTCTCTTAGATATAGGATTGGTCAGAGCAGGGAGGTGAATATACAAAGAAAATAAGCCTGTGATTGGCAGACACATTTGTGATAGACACAGACAAAGGACGAAAGCTATGTGAGCACAGTCAATAGCCATTTAGAGGAGACGAAGTGAGAGATGACAGCTGAGCAGAGAGGGTGTGAAGAGAGAGCAGGATAAATGAATGAGGGAAATGCTGGGAGGATTGGGAAAAGTGAGTGGGGGAGGTCCTATTGTATATTGTGGTAGGATGGGACTGTCTTGTAACCTCTGACCTGTAATTGGATCAGTGAATGTGTGCAGCACCGTGTTGGAGGACCTACAGTGGAGGATTCAGCAGGCCATTTTATTTTGTGTAAAGGTGTGGCTGTGTGTGTGTGTGTGTGTGTGTGTGTGTGTCTGTGTGTGTGTGTGTGTGTGTGTGTGTGTGTGTGTGTGTGTGTG
>JBBPCS010000917.1:13549192-13565381 GCA_037974645.1 Hollardia meadi | reverse complement strand
TGTGTGTGTGTGTGTGTGTGTGTGTGTGTGTGTGTGTGTGTGTGTGTGTGTGTCTGTGTGTGTGTGTCTGTGTGTGTATGCACATGTTCACAGTCATTTGTATCTGCACCTCGCTGTTAATTACAGTCTCTAGCCATCATGATGATAGTGGAGCAGGTGTGCATGAGGCTCTGTTCTCTTTGGTACGCTGTAGTGTACCAGCTATTGTCCTTGGTTTTTATGATTGAACATGCAAGTGCACAGCACCCTTTTTTTTTCCTGACTGAATATAAAGTCAGGAAACTAATTCCACAGAGATGTTCTCTTTTACTCTGTCGTCTTTTCTCTTGAGTGATAAAATGCCCCAAAATATATCACCCAATATGACTGTGTTTGGTGCATTTACATTTTGGTAGGTTTCACTTAATTAAGCAGGGCTTCATCATTGATTGACTCCCTTTAAATCAACTAGATGTCTGTGTGTGCCTGTGGATGTGTTTGACTTGTTGATCCCCTCCATGTGGGCCCACCAGCTCCTGGTCTACTGACCCATATAATTAAGGGCAAAGGCCTCCCTCCTATTCGTAGCCACAAAGATGAAGGGCACATTATCATCTGTCTCACTTTGTCCCGACTAAGCCCCTCCTGTCCGTACCTCTTCTTCCTCTTTTTTTGGTGGTTTTTGAGACTTTGAGTGTGTGTTCTGTTTAAGAGATATTGTGTCCTGTCTGACCAAATCTGTTCAGTCAGAGCAGGATGTTAATCCATCTGTGTGGGGTTTACATACCAAAACAGCCATGATCCGCTGCATTTCACCAGCATCCACACCCACAGAATCCACATGCCTACAGCCACTACTTACCCCTGCTTGTTTACACAGCACAGCACAATATGGATTTGGCTACAACTCGGCTTAAATGAGGTGGTGGGTTGCAACGTTTAGCCCGTGGAGCTAAAGCAAACTAAACCTACATGGTAAATAATAAGGTAGTGTGCTGACTGTGGTCTTCTGTCTGGAATTGATAAGATCCCATGACATCCCATGCCTCTCTCTTGGCATCATCCTACCAGCCTCAAAGTTGAATATAATAAAGCACGGAATATGAAATGGAGCCGTTTGAATTTGTTGCAGTATATTTAATACAATATGGACCCTGACCCTCTGCAGGTTGATTGCCAGGTGTCACATTCTGCTGTGGTCTGGTACTGCCAGAATTTATTGTGGGAATAAAGGAAAGCAGAAAACACAGCAGTAAAGCGCTCCTCTTCCATGCCCCCAGAGGCCCACGATAGGTGGTAGGATGGAGCTGAAGAGATGGATGCTGGGTAGCCAGTTTTTGTGCTTCTCTGGAATAAAACCTTGATCAGGGATATGGGGAGGAGGAATAGAAGGAGGAGAGTAGGGAGGAGTGGGCTCCAAGAGGGGTTGTGAAGCTACTGGTTTAAAATGAGATTTTCACTTATTTATTTATTTAGCTGAGCTCATAGCTCAAGGCTGTCTGCTTGCTTTTTGTTGTATGTTCTGTGGCCTCAGTGCCCCCTCCCCCTCCTCCCCACCCCCAGTGTTTTTAATCTGAGTGTATCTGCGAGTGCAAATATGTGCAAATGTGCATGCACATTTGCACCTCTACCAATACTGTCTATGTGCTAGCATTGTGTGAGTGAGAGTTTGTGTGTATCTTGACAGTGCTTGTGAGTGTGTATGAGCATTTTATCGCCCCTATCAATGCATGTGTGTTTATTCACCCTCTATCTTTTCTGAAGTGAGAGCCTGAGCTGGTGTCTGGGGAAGAATGGTATCTTTTGGGATAGATCTGTTTTATTATGTGTGTGCCAGACATGCTACACACACACACACACACACGCACGCACGCACGCACACGCACGCACGCACGCACGCACGCACGCACGCACGCACGCACGCACACACACACACACACACACACACACACACACACACACACACACAAGAAAAGCAACCTCTCACATGCTGTTGCTGAGCACAATGCCTGAAAACATCTCAATTTTTGCAGGACACAGTGGAATGAGAACAAGAGCTGTTTTGTCTTACTTTTTTTTTTTTTTTTTACAAGTTTATGGACATTTGCACCAACCACACTAAAATCAATATTGTATCTATTAGGCTATAAGAGTTTTCTGTGAACGCAGAAGGGTTTTTTTTTTTTTTTGCAAGTGTATGTGTAGGATTTCAGATGCTAGAACATTTCTCTATCATTGATTTTCAGCCACGCTCATGGCTGCTCTCTTGAATGCAGAAAGGGTAACAAAAGGGATTTGGAGGTAGAATGCTGAAAAGTTCATGTCAGTAGGTCAGCTCATTGATCTTTTTTGAACAGGAAACTAGTCCCCTCTCAGCTGTGAAAATTATACAGCAGGACCGAAAACACACGAATGCACATCTAAACAATAAAACACATATGCAGTTATTACCTCCACTCACTCTGCATTCCTACTCTGCTGTGTCCCACATAACTTCTGCCTCCTGTCTTTCCTAATTGCTTGCATGTAGGATGTTAGGATGGGCAAATGGCGGTCTATGTCAAACCACTCAGCACTAACTCCGTCTGTCTCTTTCACAATGTGGCCATGTGTCTGTAGTCTCCCATGTCTCATATTCCTCAGCTTGTTCTTTCACAGCTCTGTTACCATGACTGCAGGATGGGAGGGGGGGTTTGCTGTGGTGACAGTGAACTGGGAGCTGAACTGAAAAAGTGGAGTTTGGAGAGCAGATTTCATGTCTAGCAAATGCAAAAGAAGTGAGGACATCTGTGGATACAGGCAGCCCTGAGCGACGCACTTTGCCAGTCAGAGAACTCAGAAAGAACTATGACTCACAGCTATTGAAAAATGTATCGCACTTAAATTGTGCTAGGCCATGTGCCTCCACCATTTAAACTCGCAGACATTTACAGACAGACATCTGCTGTAGCCTCTTCAAACAGTGATGTCTGTTATAACACCGGTATTTGACTACACAGTATTTTTCTTTAGTAAATTCTTCACTATTGTGGAATAAAGTGAGATATAACCAGTCCACCAGGACAACAAATGTCCACCTACTGTCGTTTAACTTCCACTTATTTCAGTGTGTGTTCAGTGGAGCGAAGCCCCTGCTGTGAATGCTGAAAAATGCACTTACTCTGGCAAGGAAGACAGCAGGGGAGGGATATTTGTACATTAACTCTCCTTAAGTGTGTAATATACATAACATACTGTAGCTGTGTCCCAGTTCAGAACAGGAATGGATGTATCGTATTATTTTTACTGTTAGGAAATTCTATAAGACCTGTATAATTATTATTTACCCGTTATTTATTTAACCTTTATTTATCATGGAATATTTAACTGAGAGTAAGCCTCTCTCCAGAAAAGCCCTGATTGCACACATTCATACCTGGAAGCTGCCCAGTATAACCACAGTCTGATCTGTCGGCCACTGAGCAGCTCCACTCGAGCGGTTGGGGAGAATGGCTTTGCTTAAGGGCACCTCAGTGGTGGTAATGAGGGAGGGGCAAGCACTGCTTTTACACTTTCCCCACCCAAATTTATCCTGCCGGTCTGGGGGAACTCAACCAGCGTTATTTGGAGCATTATTTTATCTGTCATAGTGGAATCTTGTTAGTTTAAATCTTGGGTTGTAAATAGGGTTGCAAATTTTGTACATTTTCCTTCACCAATAGTTGGACACGTTAACAATCAATAATCGATTAATCATTAATAATTAATAAGATGCAAAACGTACGTGAGTTATTACCTCTGCTCGCACATCACTACAGCCTCTCCGAGCTAACACCAACCACGTGCAATGCAACCGTCTTGTACTGACTTTTCGCGTGGTACAACATTGGAGTTTGACTGGAGCTGTATGTTAAGATGCTGTCGCAAAGTTAACATTGAGCATTGTCCTATTTTACAGTGCAATTCTCCCATGCTGGACATTTCCCCATTGACTTCTTCTTCTGTTGCGCCATTAGTTTTTCTGAACTGCGTAGGCTAAGTATGCCCCCTTGTGGAATAAAAGTTAATGCACGCGAGCTCCAGAGAAATGGTGCATAAAACACATTGTCAGTTAATACATTTTTAATCAGTTAAATTCTTAACTGCGATTAATCGATTAATGATTAATCATTGACATCCCTAGTTGTAGAGTGCACATTATCAGCCAACACATGTTTCTCCACTTAAAAGCAATGCCTGTACGTTTCATCAGCATGTTTTTAGTGATGCAAAGTAATGAGTAATAGGCTAAAAGCTACAAAACTATAAAACTCTTAGAAGACCTACAGCACAGTAACTTGTATATCCTGAAAAATGTTATTACAACTCCAAAATGTACATCTTGTTTTAACATACGTGTTAAATACATACATAGGAGCAACAGGATCACTGAAACAAGTTACAACCCACCAGTGTAGCACTCAGACAGTTTATATTGCCTTGTCCAAACAACAGATTTGGGTCTGGTGCTCAGTCGTTTATGTGAGAGAGGAGGAATGTTGATCCCACTGTTTTTCAAAGGATGATACTCCACTTGGTCTACAGGACAGCTTCATTTGTCAAGGTGTCTTTGGAGCCACTTCCAGAGGCTCTTGGCCTAATCCTGGATGTATGGGAGGCAGGACAGGGTTCTCATACAACTCTGGGGGCTAACGTTTTTGAAGTAAAGTATTTTAAGAGACTCAAAACTTGAACTTCCACTAGCTGACTCTTCCCAACTTGAGCTCCCAGTGAACATGTTTAAAGAGCTTAAAGCCAAAGTTTCATCACCAAGAGTTCAGGCAGAGCAGCCGGAGGACATCAGAGGGAAAACCAGAAAATATTTTCTCCATAAAATATGATCCAGTTTCACCCAAATCTGTGAATAAAGTTATAAACTTGTGCTTTTCAGTACAGTAGTCAGTGAGGCCCGACAGATAAAAAAGATCCAATCAATGTATTAAATCCTTATTTTGTTTTTGTATTTCAGGAGTCAAAATACAATGTTTGTGTTCTGAAATACTGGCATTTATTTTTTTTTTCCTGTGGCAGCAGTGCACATGGAAAAATAAATCTCCATAAGCAGTGACTTGAACTAGGGCAAGGTTACAACGGAAAAACAGATATGGACTTTTGCAGGCCCCAGGAGAAAAGGGAAGATTCCCAGTGGGCTGGCTTGGTTGTTGGGCCTCAAAGGCCAGTGAAAAAACCTAGTCAGAGCTGTCTTAAGTCAGTCTTTTTCTAGTCTTTACGTTCCAATAAAATCCAACGTGTTTAATATTATCAGAAGGTTTTAGTCTTGGCACATGCAAATACATAGAAGTTCAATGACGTAAATATTATCAACAACCAATAGGTGCGCTCTGTCTAGCATCAGGAAGCGGCAAGCTGAGCTATGTGCTCAGAGGGGACACCGAGGAGGCACAAGAATGTGAACAAGTCTCTGGTCTCTTGCACTGTGGAAAAGGAGGAGAAACCGGTGAAGTTGTGGAGTGAACAAGAGTGCCTCTTTGATGTGTCCTCCCATCTTTACCACAGTAAAGTGGAGAGGGGAAAAGGGGGTTTGGTGCAAGCCATCAAAGTAACAAAAAATTGCTGTGGCCCTGAAATCCCAGATGAGTATGCTATATGCTCACTCTTATAGCTAACTCGCGAACCACTGCTGCTATTGATCGTTAGCTACTGAAAGGTTTACAATATATTGGAAAACTCTGAATAGCGCGAGGTAGCCCTCCAATCCTTCACATGCATTTAAATCAGAGTGAGAAAGTTGATGGGGATTTGAAAAAGAAAGACACATTTTGCAGTGCATTTTGCAGACTTACATTGTAATGCTATAATTTAGTATATCTGCAGTATAAAAGGTTGTAAACTAAAGTGGGCTGGCCTGAGGCACGAAACTTCAGGGCTAAAAATGGCCCTTGACTTGTGTGTCACCAAACTTCCTCATGATATCTGTTTTAGGTTCTGTTGTGCGCATTCAAATCTTACTCTGTTTGTGCAATTAGTAAGTTTTGAAAAAACTGTTGGGTTCTTATTGTATGCCCAGCGTTCCTGTAGTTTGTACTGTAAAAAGAAATTCAGTTTCAGTAAAAACCAAGTGTCTTTGTGTGAGTGTTTTCATTGCATGAGCCCACTGCTGAGACCCAGCGGAGTTTGCTCCTTGTGTGGTGGCCTAGTGAGAGCCTCGACGTGTGTGACTGCAGCCCTCCCTCTGTGACAGGGCATTGAGTTTTTGGGGTGATCCTGGCTGGTTTTACTTACACATTGACCAACGCACCCCTCCTTTAACTCCTTTCAGGGAGGGAAGCTTTTCATGGGACTAATTGGAGTGTGCAAGCCATCATAGCTGAAGTGCTCCCGCAGGGCCTCTCTTTCTCCTTTTCTCTTTTCTTGCCTTCTCCCCTCCTCCAACACCCAGGCTTTTATTATCATTTGCCATATCGAGTAAACAACCTGTTAGTGTAAATTAGTGTCCAGTGAGTGATGAAGCGACACATGCAACTCCTCCTGCCTCCCCTGCCTCTGCTTTTCTTTCTGTCCCTTGCCGTCACACTCTTTCCATCCCTTTGAGCTCTTTCCTCTTTTGTGCCCCCACCCTCTGTTCTGCCTTGTTTGGCACGCAGCCTTTTCAAAGACATTGGTAGTGATGATGGTGGTTGTGTGTGTGTTTGTGTGTGTGTGGATGCAGGGGGTCTGGAATGAAGATTGAAGCGGACAAAAAAGCCCTGGCGCAACCTTGAGGTGGAAATTAATAATGATAAAAATAATTACTGCCCCACTCCCCTTGCCCACGCCTCACCGACCTAGTTTTCATAATGGAGAACGATAGCCCCCAGTCGCACAATGTGTGCATGTTTAAGTGTGTGTGTTAGTGTCTGTGTGAGTGCACGTAGGGGATGGGGCTGCAGAATGGAGGTGCATAGTAGGGATGGATGTAGGACAGGACCTACATGAAGAAAACACAGAGGCCATCAGGTACAGGGATGTGTGTTGCTGTTAATAAAGACTGCTACAGGTAAAACAGATGGCTCTGCTGGCACACACTGTTTTTGTGCATCAGAAAGACTTGTGCTGGTGTTAATTCTCTCTTAGATTGGTGGGATTTTGTTCTGTGCATGCATGTGTGTGTGTGTGTGTGTGTGTGTGTGTGTGTGTGTGTCTGAGCACTGTGAACACATGTATTCAGCAGGGGTGTGTGGAACAGACGGTGAACGCTGTGCCATGACCGATCTCTGCTAGCAGCACCCGTCAAAGAAGAATGTAGAAGGTTACACACATACAGTATGTGCATGCACATATGCAGACACACACATACATATAAATTGGGGTTGTGTGTGTGACAAAGACCCACTAATCTGATTTCACCGTATGGCCCTGTTCAGATGTAGGCCTCTAGTTTGAGAGCGTTAGCATTAAATGTTGTTCTTTTGATGTGTGGAAGTGAATTTTGTAAAGCTGGCTACAAGTCGCTCTGAAATATGTGCTTGCACTTATTCAGTTGTCCAGTGCAGTGTGACTGTGGACTGCTCTAGATTATTTGTAGCTCGCATAATATGTTTGAAATTCATATAAATTGTTTTAAGCGTTTGAAATTCCAATCATCACGAAAGCGTATGTCAAGCAAGAGAGTCAATAAAACAAATTAAATGGCTAACTTGGCTAACGTGTGCTGCATCCACAATGCCTGCAGGAAATGAAAGCTTAACTATGTTTGCGCTTTCCATTAGTGAGTTGTGGGTCTCATGGGTTAGGGGTCCGGTGATTTCAGTCCAGCTTACGAGAAGAATTAACTCACAGAAAAACTGCGCGCAATTGTTCACCTTTCACCTTCTTCTTTCCTCTCTTTCACCCAGAGAAAAAGAGAGAGAGACAGAGTTCATGGGCTCTATCTTACAGCGCAGCGCACGTGTCAATCCTAATTTCCAACCAATGCAGTTGTCATTTTCACGCCCAGCACCCATGATGTGTAAGTAGCAGATATGCTTGCTATCTGTGCGCCCATGGCCGTGTTTGACTTAAAATAAGGTGTTGTCAGTCGCATTGTGGGTGCATTGCTATCTTGAGGCAGGAGAAAGCGATTGTGCGGTTGACCAACAAAAAGCTGGTCTAAAGTCAATGGTGTAGTATTATCCTGCTATTTAAAGCATTATTCAGAGAGTAAGATGCGCCTTCATAGGCAGCTTCACAACGCACAGACACTCTGCTTTGTTACACACTGATGCCCAGATTGAGAGGCTGCTTTCAGTATTTTTAAACATTTCAATGCATGCTGCAATAATGTCACTGCAGCAAACGTCATGGGACACTTAAGCAGCAAAATTAAGTTATACTTACTTGGAAGGACAGATAAAACTTTCCAGAGGAAACGGAATTAAACTTTAAGCTTCACTCCAAATAATTTTACTGAACCTGGACTGTGTAGTTTGCTGGATCGGACCCATCAATGCTTTACCAAATGGTCTTTTTTTTTCCTTAAACTTCTGCCTAGACTCAAGTATTTGTTGTTTGCAAAATCAGAAGATTCAGTACTGCTGGCCTGCTGATACCTTTTTGCTTATTAAGGTAGTCCCTGGTCTATCTAAGCCTGAAAAGCCTTTTTCTTCGTCCACCGTTAATGTTCCCCAGCAGGTTCTTCAGTTGCCACTGTGAAAGTCGCCAAAGACCTTTTGGCTGTCACTCCGAGTAGCCTTCGTAGTAATGGAGCCTTTGAACGTGGTCTTTTCATATTCCATGTTCCCAACCTCCCTGCAGGAAAAATCCCCCCAGGATTCCCACATAGGTGTGTAAAGATGGGCCTCTTGTTGTCATGGCCAAACTACAACAGAGTGGTGCTCAGCAGGGAGCTGAGGCAGAACTATTCACTATTATCAGTGGAGAACTGCTGAACTCTGGACTGGATATTGTCAGACAACAGAAGAAACACTAACCAGGGATGTGATTTTTGTTTTTCAGATTAACATGGAATTCTGGATTTTTCTGAGCTGAAAATGTGTCCCACTTGAATCATGCAGATATTTATTTTATTTTATTTTTAGGCAGGCTTCCAGTATAGCAGCAGGCAAAAACATCAGATCTGTGTGACAAGGAGACTGTAGCCTTTCTCAAATTAATACAAGAAACATAATGTCATTATTTCCATCATGTCTAAATGTTTTTCCACTATTTGAGGTTGGAGCTACACCTCTCCTCCACACCCTTCATTGACTAATGGCTGCTGGAATCCGAAAACCTACCATGCTGCAAATATCTCAGGCCCAAACTACGTCCAGGACTTTTTAGAACCATACACCTCAGCCTGTGCAATATGCTCTGCTTCTGCCTATCAACTTGCTATTTGATCACTATAGGAGATGGACTCATGTGTTCAGACTGCACCTTGGCCCGTAAAAAAACAAACTCCTTCTTTGTATCTCTATTTTTCTAAATGTAGCACCTCAAGCAGTTTAACATATTTGATGAAGTCGATGTACTTGTATAAGTCTTTATTTTTCTTGGTTTTATCCTCATGGTTTAATGCTTAATAAATGAAGATGTCTCTTGAGGTAGTGCGGCTTTGATTGGACCCAAAATGAACTTCTTGTTCACTTGTTATTAAAAAGCACAACTTTAATGCTGAACCAAGTCAAAACTTAAAAGATAAGAGGTACATTTTTTCAGTGCTGGCAACATTTACTGTGAGGAATGCTATCGAGGCTGCACATACTGTAAGGACTTAAGCTATTTAAGAATTCTCACTGGTGAGTTAATGCATTTAGATTAATTAAAAGTGTTTAATTAAGGCATTGAGGAGCTGAAGGGTGGCTGTGGACTGGTCGAAAGGAACAGCAGAGGACTGAGATAACCTCTGGCCTCACTCTCCAGTCTCAGCAGAATGGTCCACCTAGCTGACCTCGTAGAGCGACTGGGTAGAACACAGTTTCTGAAAAGTTACTGCCTTCATTTGGACCATACCCTGTCTATTACTGCTCTCACAGTGCTATAGTACACATGCTTGAGAGTCTTCCTTCCTGGCATACAAAAACAAACATTACAACACAGCCGGTCCTTATGAAGCCTCTGTCACGCTTCCACATCACTTTTTTTTTAGCCTTCTAATGTTGTGTGGCCACAATGCCAAAAGTATTTTAGTAAATTACCAACGTTTCAACACGACAGTCTTCTTCTGCTTACCTATTACCCTGAAGAAGACTGTCATGTCGAAACGTTGGTAATTTAACGATTTATTAAAATCCCTTTGGCATCGTGGCTATGAGTGTGCGACTTTATCTTTCTCTATACATTGACTGCTACTGTGGTCATTACCTGTCCAACATTGGTGTGCGTTCCTCCATTCTCCATTACCATGGACTCTATATTAAAAAAATAATTGCTTTCTCTTTTGAGCAACTGCGATGACTTGGAGCCTGTTCACATTTGGTTCAAACATCCGTCCTGGGTGATTCGATCACAAGTGGATAGCTCTCAGTCCGTCACTTCGCACTTGGCATTAACATGTGTCTCCACGTGCGTCTCGAGTGACCACTGGTGATCGGATCTCACTTCCCCGCTCTATATGCAAATAAACGTGCAGTACTTCACTGGGACGAACAGACACAATGGTTTTTACACACACACACACACACAAAGAAATAACTTCATGTTTAACATTTGTATTTTACAAGAATTTACAAGAAGGCCCAAAATGAGTGAGATTTTGTGACTGAATTCATTTTTTAAGGGAGTCTGGGGACTTTCACCACAGTGTCAGAGAAGCAGCCTATATTGGTTACTGTTTATTGTATTTGTAAAATTTGACCTGTTTTCTGTCAATAAAATGTTGTCTTCTTTCTTAAATTTAGTGTAAATGGTGAAATCAGTTGAAATAGTGTGTTCAAACAGCTGCCAGGCTAAATGTTGGCAGGTTAGACACACAGAGCAGCAGACAGGCTGGTACAGTGCGTAATTTGCATTACAGTGAACCAAAGCGTGTAATCCAATGATGTTGTGACTTCCTTTATTATTTCAGAGGAAGTCAGTTGAATAGACAGTCTTTCGATGTGGCCCAGGACACGTTTTCCTTCAGACTGCTGAAAGAATGTGGCCACAAGTGACCTAGACCACCTCCGAATGTGGTCTGAGCAATCGGGTCTCAAATGTGTCCTCAATGCGTCTTAGGTGTGTTCACACCTGCACTTAGACCTGTCCACTTGTGATCGGATCACTCAGGCGGGATGGTGATACCAGGTCTGAACAGGGCCTTCGTTTTTTTAAGGTTTTGTGAGAGAGCAGTTGCTGTATGTCATGTCCGTGGATGAAAAAAACAATGAACAACACATGATCTCATAAGGCATAAAATGTACTCCATGGAGAATGAATTGCGAAAGAGTGTGACGAATGCTGTGCAGGCATTTATGGGAGAAAAGAGGCGCATTATTTTGTTTCAGACAGACAGAATAGAGAGTGTATTTGAAGCATTTCTAAGCTATGTAGTTTTGTTTCTCACTTGTATGGCTTTTCTGACAGTTACTTATAGATCAGACTGGCCATCATTGGAGAAATTTGGGTGCAGCAGCTGGCCTGGCAGGTGAATTTGAGCAAAATACAAAATAAGTACCAAAACAGAGAAAAACAAGAAATTGTCAAAGATAAAGTATATGGTTCGCATGCATTTTGCATGAATGTGGATATGGACATGTGTGTAGTGATATCTGTGTGTGTGTGTGTGAGAGAGAGAGAGATCTAGGGTTTAGACTGTGAAAGCATCTGGCCATGCTGGCCTGGCTGTGTGCTCCTGCTGTGGGTCAGTCAGGCTGTTTGGACATGAAGCGGCTGTGAGTGTGTGTGCAGCTTGCTGGCTTGGGAGTGTTTATGTCTGTAATAGGCACTTAACCACACAAACCCAGCAGGCAACTAAAGAGAAACGGCAGAGGAGATTCTCAGTGGTGTTAACAGCAAGTTTTTAAAGTTGCCTCCTTTGTGATAATTTGTGGCATAGTGTATCACTTGCACACTGATCAAGAGATAGATGAGCAGAGAGAGAGAAATATGGAGGAATATGTGGGTGAAAAGTGTGGGGGATGCAGTGTGTGTGTGTGGGGGGGGGGGGTGTGTACAAGGGTGTTAAAGAAATACTTATCCATCATTGGTGAGCTGGAGCAGAGACCGGTGGGGGAGAGAAAGCAGCATTATGGCTTATGTCTGCACCGTAGTGGTGGGTTAATCCAGAGCAGAGAGGCGGTGCACGCTGCTCTGACAGGGAGAAAAAAGTTGGAGAATCCTGTGGAAAAGGAGATTCTGATGGAAAAACCCATGAAAAAAGCAACAGCAGAGAAGAAGAAAAACAAATTTGAGCACTGCTTACGATGAGAGGAGAGACAGAGAGGTACGGGGCTGGAAAATAAGTGAGAGGGAAATCGAAAGAGGGGAGGGGGACTAAGTGGGAGAGCAGCAGAGAGACAGGGAACGAGAGGGAGGTGAAGAGAGTGGAAGAGGGAGGGAGAAAGGAGGTGTGATAGTGGGTGGGAGAGGAGGAGACAGTCTGGTGGATGGGCAAAAAGACAAAGGAAAGAGAGCAGAGGGAAAGAGATATGTCAGTGGGCTGGTTAGGGATGAAGAAACTAACAGATGCATAGAGATAAGACCGCCACGGTCTCAGGAGGGGGATACAAGAGTGCAATGTGGAATAACACAGTGGTTTAGTAAGAGGAAAAGTAAAGGAGAAAAGAGAGGGGGAAGGAAGAGATTAAGGAAAAAGGCAGAGTGATAGACTGACAGAGAAGAGGGAGGAGAGAAGAGCTGGATGAGAGAGAGAGGGGAGGCCGTCTCCTAGAGCGCATACAGCACGCGTGAAGCTGGTGTTACAGCGAAAGAGAGACAGAGAGAGGGAGGGAGGGTGGGAGGAGAGAGGGAAACAGAGGGAGGGGGTGAGGTATTTAAACGCCGGAGCAGGACAGCTCAGGCGAAGCTCTGAACTCCCCGAGAGTGAAGGTAGGACAGGGAGAGGAAGCAGAAGAACAGAGCTCTACAGTTTTCCTGACGGCTAAGCCCACACACTCACGCACATAAATATTGCACATACAAACACACACAAAAGCACACTCTCTCACGCACGCACTTTTGGACTTTCGTCTCATCTGTGGACTCCAAAAACGGTCCTCTGGAACTCTACCTGTGCCTTCCTCGCTCCCACTCATCACTCTCCTCACCTCTTCACCCACCTCCACTTCCACAGTCCCTCGCTTGTTGAGGGCAGATGGCCATGGCGTGGGCCTCTCTAGGGGGTGCCTTAGGCTGTGCCCTGCTGGCCCTAGTCTTGGGGAACAGCAGCATGGATTTCGGGGCTCCCCCTGCGAGCTTCTACCCCCGTTTCAACCCCTTCTTCTTCCTGTGCACTCACCACGGGGAGCTGGAGGGAGCCGGGGTGGCAGAAGGTGGGGGAGAGGTGCTTCTCACCCTCCAAATTACAGGCAACCCCACCGCCTACACCCCTGGACAGGAGTACCAAGGTGAGCACACCCCCTACAGTGTCCACTTTCTTTTTTGCTGCATGTTGAAGAGAACGGGATTTATCATTATCAGTATGGAGTGACATAAAAAAGAAATGTGTTGAATTGATATGAGTGTAAATTTCACTGGTTTTCAAAATCATTGCATTTAAATATGTTTATCTTTTATACAGTTTTCCTCTTGGGGAAAAAAAATCACATTAAAATTGTGGAGGTTTCATTGCTGAATTGTGGTAAAATTGTTGGCTTTTATATTAAAGATATTAAAAAGAACTTCATGAGTCCTGCACACACGTGTACAGTGAATAGATTTTCTTGCAGGTGTTTTGCTTCACACACGAGGTTCAGCTGTGGTGTGTGCATATGGGAGTGCGCAGCTTGTGTGGAGTGGATGTTGTTGGAAACCAACATTTATGTAACTGTAATAAGTAATGATGTTGAGTGGGACTCCTGTTCAGTGCCGTGAGCAGCTTTGGTGTTTTACCGAGCTGTGATCCTCATGCTCCGTGTGTAGGTGGCTTCTCCACAGGACTAACAGCGAGATCCCTTCAACTGAATGAGAGAGAGAGAGAGAGAGCGAGCGAGCAAAAAACTGCGAGTGAGAATGGACAAACTGAGCACCATAGAAAGAGCTGCTTTGACAGATTGAAATAATTTGGTAATCGGGAAACCATGCGTAGAGCATAAAAGAACACAAAGATTAATGTCTCCTTTCGCACACTGATGTTCTGGCACCTGGTCCTGGAAAAATGGTCCCCCCTGACCTCCCAAACTGTGTCATCATTGCTCACTCACTCACTCTTGCCAGGCACTTAACACTGGGGACAGTGACCTACGCAGGCCACTGTAGACCGACAAAGGTCGCATTCCCATGCAGCTATCCTCTTCTCTAAGAGTTGTATATGAGTACATTTTATGTATATCTAACTTCTTATACACACACACAATTTGTGTACATTGCCCATATCAGGTTTTTTCTAACCCTGTCCTTGTTGTATTTTACCTAATTTCATACCAGTGGATTTATTACACTCTTTTTGCGCTGTGAACAACTGTATTCCATTATGGCAAATAAACCTCTTGATTTCAAAAAGGATATGTGCCGCAGAGTTTGTGTAATTGTATACAGAAAGAAAGGGAAATGAGAGGTCCGGGAAAACAGAGCAGGAAACCAGAGGAGTTTGGAAGAAGCAGTATTATCCTCTGAAAATAACAGCCCGGATCAACCCTTCAGTCAAGCACCTTTTAACTGGGGCCGGGCTTGTAGGGAGAGCGGGTGGGGAGAGATTTGAATAACTAGCTGGTGGATGCGAGGGATAGAGCGCACGGAGAGGTTTAAATAATTAGCATTAGAAATGTGGTGGACTGGGAGGAGGGAGAGATTTAAATAGGGCCACGGCTGGGATCGGATGGAGTCGGGGGAGATTTAAATGACGATGAGAGGATTGAGCAGATAAGATACCAACAGCAGGGCTTGCACAGAAAAATGACAGGGTTCCAAGCTGCTCACTTTTTTCTCCATCCCATGTTTTGGCACATGGTGGCAGCTCATTGTTAAATTTCTAGGGTTTTGATAGAGTTTGCAGGGGGGGGGGGGGGGGGGTAAATGGCAAGCGAGTAAGTGCAACATTGCTGGCTTAGTTGTGCAATCAGGAGCAATCCCTGTCTCCCTTTCCCATCTCTCTCTCATCTTTGTAAACCTTCATCTGTACATGTTCTTATCACAGTCACTGCCAGGTTCATTGTGGCAGGAATCAGCTGGTTTGAGGGCTAAAGAACAGGTGTTGGATCGAGAGTGGACATGTATCTGCTTGCTCTGCTGAGAGCAGAATGAGAGAAAGAGATAGAAAGGGAAATACAGTGAATCACATCTTCTTGTGATGTGGAGGAAAGGGCAAGGAAAGTGTTTCTGCCATTGTTCATTTCTGAGAATGAGCATTTGTATTCCAGCTTTCTTTTATTTGATTAGATTTTTTCTCATTGCTTTTTATGTGCTGCCTGAGCTTTAGTTTTGGATTACATTTGGATTAATCTACTAAAAGCAATGTGTGATCTAACCACTGAAAGAGCTGCGTGTGGAAATGGTGGGCGGAAGGCATTAGAAATGCTGGCTGTGTGGTTGTTGAAGGGCTGTAGAAAAGAAAACTGAAGTAAGAGCGCAGAGGAGAGAGGTTGTTTGTGGAGGGAGGAAAAGTTATAAAAAGAAAAGATTCCAGATCACCCTGTAGAAAAGAGACAGGAGGTGGGTGTCTCAAAGACCCACCTCAGTATTGGGCGCAGAACGGAAAGGAAGATTCTGTGTGGCCGATTTATCGTACAGTAATTGGGTTTCTGACCTTCTGCCTCTCTGTTGCTTTCGAGTGATAAGACCATGTGTGGGCAGCGTACTCTGTGTGTGTATGTTGTGGACAAGATTACTGTGTTTAGCTTTCAGAATGAAATGACCAAGAGAGGTTAAGTTACTCTCTGTGTGAAATGTTTGAGAGGGTGGGTGTATTGGCAGGGTCATAGTGGACAAAATGGAAACAGAAATATTGCAGAGACACTCTGAACTGCTGGGAAACAGAAGAAGAAATGAAAAGATTTGTGCAGATCTGTGTGCTTGCATTCAGACTCTAGGGTCAATCCTTGTACCAGAAAAAGACCAAGTGTCATTCACACACACACACACACACACACACACACACACACACACACACACACACACACACACACACACACACACA